>BQNB010055798.1:0-38948 GCA_026074375.1 Tanacetum coccineum
TATATACGTATACGTATATATATATATATATACGTATATACGTATATATACGTGTATATATATACGTATATATATATATATACGTATATATATATATACGTATATATATATATATACGTATATACGTATATATATACACGTATATATTACACACCTTATTTTTATTGCCATGCATGATGAAGCCCTAAGGTTGGTTCATAGAGACCTCCTCATCCAATTCACCATTTAGGAAAGCTGTCTTCACATCCATTTGATGAATAATCAGATTGTGAATTGATGCCATAGCAATCAGCAGTCTTATGGTACTGATACGTGCCACTAGAGCATAATTATCAAGGTAGTCTATCCCTGTGATGAGGTGTCATTTTATACGCTTTTTAGGGGGTTTTAACCTCCTAAATCATGCTATTCTGCCTAATTTATGTACTTAAACGTTTGTTTTTGCGTTTTTAGCATTTGTATGGCTTTTGGAGGAAATACACGTGACTTGGGCTCAATTGGAGAAGAAACGGACAAGACTACGACTCTACATGATCTCTTTTGAAGAAATTGCGTACTAGAGATGGCATCGCCATCCTTTGCGACGGCGTCAGAACATACAAGAGACGGCGTCAGAGAAACTTAAGACGGCGTCAGATCGTAACCGCCTCAAAAGAAACCCTAGAAGATTCGGCGAAGCGACGTCGTCGGAAATCCTGCGACGCTGCCGCAACCTATTTTCTTATATATACCAACTCATTTTAGGGTTTTAGTGTGTAATTTTTGGGAGACGAACCCTAACTTTAATAGTTCGAGTGTAGCAGCTTTTAGGCCGTTTTTAGGGCCTCAAAACCCTATTGTGTCAGCCTTCAATCCATGATTTAATGAAGTGAAGTTCATTTATCTTTAATCACTTAATATGTCTATGTGTTTTGTGATTGATTCTTGTTCTTTTTCTTTATTTAACATGCTAGGCTAGATCCTTTAGTATTTACTTATGATTGCATGAAACTTAATATGTAGATCCTTATTATGTTTGCTTCTCGTGATGGATGTGCGCATTAGGCTTTAGAAAACTAGCCATAAGATATTAAATTGGCATAAACGTCTAGGAAAACGCGAGTGTGTAGATAGGATACCATCGATAATAGTCTTTATACTACCTTACCCCTAATATGGTTGATCCTCTTAAGTGTTTTAATTGCATGTAATGTACTCTTGGGGGCCTTTTAATAGTCTTCATACTACCTTACTTGTGCGTTGCCTTAACAAAATATTACAAAGACGACGGGTTCGTGTAATTCGTTCATGACTTAGGAAATACTTACACATATCATTGCAAGAGTGACAAAGTAACATAATTTGGAGAAGCATAATAAGGAGTAATGCATGATTAAGTAAATACATCCGTTTACCATATAATTATCACCAGTAGTTTAGATTTAATTATTAGTTTAATTAGTTAAAACCCAACCAACCTCTCAAACCATGATATTTACTTACTTTTATAAAAACATAAAAACACAAAAAGAATCTCCTCTCAACCCCTTAGACCTCTATTAGATTCTGTTTGAGTCTTTCCAACCTATTCCTCAAGAGAACGATAACAACCCCTGAGTCTTGCCTATACTACACTGCAATGATTAGGTGCACTGCCTAGGGGATTGTAAAACTTCTTGTCAAGTCCTTACAAACCGCACATCAAGTTTTTGGCACCGCTGTGTGAGGAATAGTTAGGTTTCAAATTTTGTTTAAATTAGGTCTATTCGCTTGATTCCTATCAAGTGAGATTTTAATTTGAGTAAATTAGCTTTCTTGTAGTCTATCTTTTCTTTGTGTTATTTGTTTCATAATTCTTGTTGTTGACCTCCATGAGAGATGAAAATTCTATCTGTACTCTTGGAGATTACTCCAAACCTAGCCACGAGGGCTATCGAAACACCATTGAGCTCCCCGATGGGAACAATGTGGTGCCTCTGCGATCGGACACCGTCTGGTTGGTGCAAAATGGATTCTCATTCCGCAGACTTCGGTCCGAGGATCCAAACGAACATCTCAAGGATTTCTTAAAACTTGTGGACTCACTTAACCTTGATGTTGCAAATAGGGAAAGAACGCGCCTGCGTTTATTTCAATTTTCCCTTCGCGATCAAGCTAGCAATTGGCTTGAACGTCTTCCAGCAAGATCCATCTCTACATGGGAGGATCTTACTACTCGTTTCCTTGCTCAATTCTTTCCACCGAGAAGGACTGTAAAACTTTGTAATGACATCCTGATGTTCCAACAATATTATGGAGAGTCTCTTTTTGAAGCATGGACTCGTTTCAAGGACTTACTCCAAAAAGTCCCTCATCATGGCATCGATCTTTAGCTTCAAGTCCAAATCTTTTATGACCATGTCAATCCCGTCACAAGGCGAACCATCGATCAATCGATCTGTGGTAAACTTCATGACAAAAACGCTAAAGAATCCTGGGCACTATTAGAGGATCTAGCTCTATATGACAACGAAAGTTGGAATGACCCAAGGGACTTTACTAAACCGGTCAAGGCAATCTCTTTACCTCAAGATGTCCCGAGTACATCCGACTGTCGTCTCATTAAGCTCGAAAATCAAGTACAACGCTTGATGGAAGATCATCTTGCTCCTAAACAACCTATTCAGGTGAACAAAATCAGTTCTTCATGTGAAATCTGCAGTGGTCTCCACGACACTCAATACTGCATGGAAAATCCTAAGCAAGCTTTTGTTGATTATGCGTCCTTGCGTACCGACGAAGCGGGAGGCAAGTGGTTCACTTTCAAGCCAAAGCAAAACAATCTTGGTGACACTTATAATCCGTCATGGAAAAGTCACCCAAACCTTAGGTGGAGGCAACCTTAAAATTCTCAAAGCAAATTTTCAAACCCACCTAATCGTTTTCAGCCCAACAGTTCATTCCTAAACCGCTCCTTTAACAACAATCCTCAAAATTTTAACAATCAATCAAATCTTGAAGGATTGGTATCTCACTTATCTCAAGCTCTAGATTGTCTAAGTTTGAAGTCGATTTCAAACAACAACAAGGCGAGATGACCAATAAATCGACACAGTCTTGAAGGCTATCACTGATCGAATAACGAGGTTTAATTCGTTCCTTGAGTCTTTCAGCTTGGTTCCCCAATCATCCGACACAAAATTTGTTTGCACAAAGGAGGATGGTGAAGACGTAATGTTTATCAAAATAATTAAAAAGTATGATGATTCTCGCAAAGAAGATCTTGAAGGGGATGAAAATATAATTACAGGAGGGTTAGAAGCAGAATACTTTGACATATTTCCAACTAGGAGCGAACTAGCATACCATAAGTATCTAATGAGTGGCCCAATTCCATCCTTATTTTTAAGGAACCCCGTCATTGTAGGAGGATGTTTGTCAAACCCAAAAATACCATGCAACATAGGACATGTGCATGTGGAAAAAGCCTACATAGATCTTAACTCCTCTCTGAACATCATGACCCAAATGTTGTATAATTAAATCATGAGAAGAAAACTTGACCCTAGGGAAGATCCATATAAAGGAGTGAGCAATTTCACAAGAATGATTAAGGGAATGCATATCTTCATAGGAAACTTCACTTATGTTTCAGACTTCATGATTGCTGAGGATATTAGTTCAATTATAGACCCTAGACTATCACAAGTAGTATTGGGGAAGCCTTTTGTAAAAGTATCTAATATGACTTATGACCTATCATTAGGAGTGGTGAAGTTCACCCATGAAACCAATGAGATTGCCTATAAGATGCCTCATAAGATAGAGCAATATAATTCATTATCGAATTTGGAAAAAGAGCACATGAAGTCAGTCTACCTTAGGAACGAGGAGGATAAGAGAAGGGGAGTAGACTATGTAATAAACAAGATATTAGGGTTCTATAAGGAGTGTTTAGAGCTTGGACTCGAATACTTAAATGGACTAGAAAATGAAGGAGGAGTCACGTAAGGACGTGTGACTTCGAGTCTAGCTAAAAGACTCTAATAAACAAAAGCGCTTTTTGGGAGGCAACCCAATATTTTAATTTCCCGCATTTAGGAGTGTCTTGTTGTTGGAAATCGTTATCTAAATAACCTAATATTACAAGAATATTAAGCGAGTTACACAACGGATGTAATTCATGTAGTATAAATAATTAACACATAAAAACATAAATAAGGAAACATAATGTTAGCAATTAAGCTAGTGACGAACGCAAGATTCTTTGGGTACACGCACGTGTGTAATAAACGTACTAACCAAAAACTACACCAAGTTACTAAAGTAAGTAACCTTCGCGCGGTTCATACACTACACGTCAAGTAGTATCACTCGAATGCTAGTTCTTGACCAACGAATATGTGAACACTAATAAAACAAAACCAGAAAAACCCTTTGGGTTTGCTTCTGCGATCGAACCAGAGAGAAAGAGACAAGGGATGAGAATTATGAGCTTTAGGATCCTCCTTATATAGGGGTGAAGTTAGGGGTTACCTAAAATACATTCCTTGTAGGAAAAGATAGCTCAAAGCCCAATCCAACCCCCTTTGGGTCCTTTTGGCCGGTCGAACATAAGCCAAACACCCCTTGGGTTGACTTTTTGACCTTTCTAATTATTTATGGTTAATTACATTTAATTACCCATTAATTAAAAAGCTTTATTAGTTAGTTACAATTAATTAACTAATTAACGACCGTTAGTGTTCATTTGTCAAATCATATATTAATGTAAATAATAAATATACAATTATATTATTATTAACATTAATAGAATGATACCTAAATATATAACGTGTGTGACCCCGTAGACTCATGTATTTCTAGTCGTATAAATATTCGTATGACATGAGCACAAACCCAACAGCTCCCACTTGCGAATGTCTCATTCATATCATATAACATACTAACATTGACAAATAGTTTGGCAACATCATCAATTCTCCCAGAAATACCTGAGTTTGTAGTTTTAGAAAACAAGTTAGCCTTCTATGGATTCAGTTAGTCCCATCCCTTTGTTTCAGATACATGTTAAATATGGATATGGATCAATAGTCATTCCATACTTTAACGATTCTGTTTCTCGCATCTGTACTTGATTCAGATCACCAAATGTAAAAAGAATCATCTTAACTACATGTTGAGCACGACCATGCAAATATCTAATCAAACCAATGAGGGGCCTAGTAAGTATCTAACTCCCACTCAAGTGGAGGAACAAATTCTATTTTTGACTACAAGTGTCCGTCATGTATTTCAAAACACTTCTGAAAACATCCCTTATAACTACCTTTTGACAAACTAGTGGTAGGCTTATTATCAAGAAATGCTATCCATACATGCAAAACCCGCTTGCATCTCAAGTATAAGGATAAACATAACTTTCACCATGTGTGTAATGCACCTAATGACGCCGATCCATAAAGTGATTATCACATGGTAGGGTATCCAATATTCAACCTTATTGAATAACATGCGAAGTTGGCAGAATCATCTTTACGTATTCTCCATAATACAACCAGACACTCACATTTACCATGTCTTAACAATATTCCCATATCGTTAACTGGTAATGGACATAACTTTAGAATGCGATAAGTCATTCATGGATATAAACATGCAAATATAGGACACAATTATTATAAAAAATGAAAAAAAGATACCACGTATATTAATTCATTTAAAACAAAATAACAATCGTTTAAAATCCTATTATCCAAATACTTTCTAATACATCACAGATTTACATAAGACTACTAGCAGGAACAATTCCAATCGCCATAGCATGTTAAAATGCTTATTGAATGTCATTGGTTTTGTAAACGGATCAGCTACGTTGTCATATGTGTGAACTTTCTTCAGGACAATTTCACCTTCTTGAATTACTTCACAAATGTAGTGATATTTCCTCTAAAAATGTCTGGCTCCCTTTAAGATCGATAGCTAATGCATGCTCATTGTTACATAGCATCTCCATAGGCCTTTTATTCAATGACATGACACCTCCAAGTCCATCAATAAATTTCCTCATCCAGACTACTTACATTGATGCTTCAGCAGCAACAATGTACTCAGCTTCTATAGAAGACATAGCAATAGTGCTTTGCTTGGCACTCTTCCAGTCCACGGCTCCACCATTAAGTACGAACACATATCCCGTTTGAGATTTTGTATCGTCCTTATCTGTTTGAAAACTTGCATCAGCATAACATGTTACTTTCAGCTCATCTTTAGGTTTTACCCCATACACAAGAACCATATCTTTAGTATTTCCCAAATACTTAAGAATAGTTTTTATAGCAATCCAGTGAATCTCACCAGGATTTTGCTAAAAACGACTACACAAATTTTGCGCAAAGGCAACATCAGGTCTAGTGCATCTAACCGCATACATGATTGAACCTATGGCCGAAGCATAAGGAACTCTGTCTACGTTGTTATATTAGTAGCGTGTTTTAGCACCTTGCGACTTTCTATAGTCAGGCTTTTCACTTCCATTTGGATGTATACCCATTCTTGGTGTGTTCCATTCTAAATATTCTTTAGAATATTACTCTAGATAAGACACCTTGACTAAGAGCAATCAACGCTTCAGATCTATCACGGTATGTTTTGATTCCAAGGATATTTTCTACTTTCTCCTAAGTCTTTCATAGAAAAACACTTAACAAAGTCATGATTTTACTTCTTTCAGTAAATGTAATGCTGTTTTCCATGAAGTAATATGTAATGACATATAAGACCGGATAGCAACAATTACTCCTACTAGCTTGTGAGATATACACATGTCTCTCGTTAGGATTTTGAGTAAAACCAATCTTTTGATTTCCTCATCAAACCTTCTCGCGCCTTTCCCAAACTTCTAGATGTTTGCTTCAATCCATAAATGGAACATTGAAGTTTGCATACTTGTTGGGATGTTTTGGATCCACAAACCCTTCCAGTTGAACCATATATACGTCCTCGCTTAGGTGATCATTTAGAAAGGTTGTCTTGACATCCATTTTCCAAATCTCATAGTCATAGAACGCGGCCATGGCTAAAAGAATCCTTGTAGCTCTAATGTCTGAAACAGGAGAGAAGGTTTCCCCATAATCTACTCCGTAGGTTTGGGTAAAGCCTTTTACCACAAGACGAGCTTTAAAGGTGTGTACATTGCCATCCATGTCAGTCTTCTTCTTGAAGAGCCATTTGCATCCGACAGTTTAACCATTAGATGGAAGATCAACCAAATACCAAACTTGGTTATCTTTCATGGATTGCATTTCCGTATTCATAGCTTCAAGCCATTTGTCAGATTCAGGATCTGCTAATGCAGCTTTATAATTAGGAGGTTCATCAAGATCCCCTAATTCATATTCCTCAACATCAACATAGTATCCATATCTATCTGGTACTTGAGGTATCATCGCGGATCTACGAATAGGAACTCTAACATTTTGGGGCTCGACCTCGATAGGTGCGACCTCATTATGTTCTTTGCTAGTATTTTTAGAAGGTTGAGTATCTTCCTCTTGAATTATTTCAAGCCCTTTATCACTCCTACTCATTTTGAGAAGTTCGTGACTTCCACTCGCTTCTTGTACCATGAAACTATTTTCAAAGAACTCAGCGTTTCGAGAAACAAAAATCTTGTTCTCGAGTGGATAGTAAAAGTAGTAACCCATCATTTCCTTAGGGTAACCTACAAAGATACACTTAATGGATCTGGAATCAAGTTTGTCAGGCGTGTCTCATTTCACGAGTGCCTCACAACCTCAAACTCTTAAGTAGGATAACTTGGAAGCTTTCTCGTACCATATTTCATAAGGCGTCCTATCAACCTTCTTGGTTAGAACCATATTGAGAATGCGAGCAGCAATCTCGAGAGCATATCCCCAAAAGGATTTTGGTAGAGTTTTTAGATTCATCATGGATCGAACCATATCAAGTAAAGTCCGATTTCTCCTTTCAGACACCCCATTATGTTGCGGTGTATAAGGTGGAGTTTGTTGGGATACGATACCATAACTTTTCATATGATTAACAAACTCATGACTCATGTATTCTCCTCCTCGATTGGATCGAATAACCTTTATAAACAAAACCATAGCGGCTGAAGTCATCTGTAAAGGTGATGAAGTAATTAGCACCCTCTATTGACACAGTTCTGAAAGGGCCACATACATCAGTGTGTATAAGTCCTAACAGATCCTTAGCTCTTTCCACTTGATGTGGAAAAGGCTTGTGCGCCATCTTCCTAGATATACAAGACTTACATTTCTCATGTGATTCATCATGAGTGGGTTGCAAGAGCCCATCATGCTGAAGCATGTCCATGCGTTCCTTGTTTATATGTCCAAGACGACAATGCCATAAAAAATAAGAGTCCAACCCATGCTTGGCTCTTTTATTGCTAACATTATAATTAGAACTAACATTTAGATAAAGACTATGCATATCTATTTCATAAATACCATTATGTGGAATTGCATTAAAATAAAACACATTATCTTTCGAAACAAAAATACCATAATTTGTAAATGTATGAATATAATTTTTTTTAACCAAACGAGAAATTGAAATAACACCCCTAGTAACAGTAGGTGTGAAATGACAGTTGTCTAATACAATTATTAAACCACTAAGAAGAATTAAATCAAAACTTCTGATAGCTTCAACGGCTTTACGCATTCCATTTCCTATGTACAGGCTTAAAGCTCCATATTTCAACTTCCTACTTCCTCTAAGTCCCTGAGAAGTATTACAGATATGAGTTCCACAACTTGTATCATACACCCAAGTATTATTAGGAAAAGCATAGAGTTCTATAGTTAAGATATCCGAAGTACTAGCCACGCTAGCATTCTTTCTCTTCTTTAACTCAACATGGTAGGACGGACAATTCCTCCTCTAGTGACCAACCTCCTTGCAGTGGTGGCAGATAGAGTCCTTTGCCGGATTATCTCTCTTAGGCGGCGGTGAGATCTTGGTCTTGGGAGCATAAGCAAGCTTATTCTTTCCCTCGGCCTTACCCTTTACCCCTTGCGGTTTCTTCTTGTCCTTCTGGATCTTACCCTCATGTATAACTAACACATCAGGGGTTTCAGCCTTTTTTGGAATACCTTTCTCATAGAGTTTCAGCATAGCATGTAACTCAGCTAGCGTCTTCCCCATGCTATGCATATTATAGTTATGAACGAACTGATCATAGTCATTATTGAGAGAATTCAAAATAAGACTCACATCAAGTTCTTTTGGCATTGCATAGCCTAGGCATTCTAAAGTGTCCAGGTAGCTTTTCACCTTCAAGAGATAAGAGCTTACTGACTGACCATCCTCCTGTTTGCAAGCGTGGAATGCTTTGCCTGTTTCAAACAGTTCCTGTTTAGCTTGTTCCTCGAACATAGTTTTCAGTTCTTGGATCATGTCATATGCCTTGTAGTTTTCAAATGTCCTCTGAAGTTCAGGAGACATACTACCAAGCATAAGACATGCCACCTCATTTTGCGCATCATATAATGCTTCATATGCATCATGCGCAGCATGAGACGCTACAGGATAAGGAAGAAGGGTCATAGGCTGTTCCAAATGAACTAGTTTCCCTTTAGACCTAAGAACGATTCTTAAGTTTTGGAACCAGTTCGTAAAGTTTGGTCCAATAAGTTTCTTCTGTTGGAGAATTGACCTAATAGTCGTATTGTTTGTGTTTTAGGCAGCAACGACCATCTATAAAACAATCAAAAGTTTAGAAAATATTAGTATTTTTGATAATTGTCTCTTATAAAATGAACTACCCATGTTTATATCAATATAAACAATTAATTTTAGTAAGAGTCTAAGATCGAACTTGACGTTGTATCATTATTGCAGTTGATCTACTAGAAATGATATAACTCAAAAGGTAATCAACGGGTGATAATTGCCAACATGTGCAACTTTTAATCATTATGGGGCACAAGGCAATATAATCCATAATTATAATGTCAAGTAGCATGTTTCACCCTATTTTGTGCCTCGGGTCAAAGGTCTGACCAACCATACTCGATATAAATCGTCCAATACAAAATTTGTAATTTTAGAGTCTTAGGTCTGACCATACGATTGTTATATTACCTTGTTTTGCAAATTCACCTAAGGCTGTCTTAGAGTAAAAGAACAAACTCAAGTGATTTCATACTTAGATGGCAACTGACTTAACTTTTAAGGGTATAAATTGATAAAACAGTGTTACCAAAATTTTGTGTATAAGGAAGCATGCATACAACCTTATGACACTAGTTAATTTTAAAACCTTTCCATTTTTGTTTGTTTTAAAATCTTTCTATGAATCCCTCAATTTTATAACTTTTCATGCCATTTATAAAATTAGGGTTGCCATTTATTTACAATATTTCTAACTATAAGAAATCTTACTACGGATAAGGTTAATTCCCCACGGGAAATAATCAAACCCTAGTAACGATTAACGACATACTTAAAATACTGTTAAAACCGTTTATGTAAATATTGTGTATTCTTGCATGTTCCGTCGCGGGTTCCCTTGCGGAAACCACTAAACCCCTGCGTTATAGAACGTTTTGCAAGAAAATTACAAAATTTACGTATAGTCCATGATTTTGCAAAGTGTATGTATCAATATACATACAATAAACATCATGTACTTTTAGTCCATATTAATTTTTGAAAATCGTTTTTGCATAATTATAAAACGCCACAAATATAAAACATGCAAAACATATTAAGCAAAATTAATCATACTAAACTAGAATTAGTTACGCAATTAATTCAACAAATGGTCTTCCTTAATATTGCAATTAAATAATTCAGATAACAAATTCTCATGCATATAGATATTTAAGCTTCATAAACTAAAGGTTACATGCATGTAATCCATGGTTGACACTTTATAACAGGATAAATAAGCAACAAATATTTATAGCAAATCTAAAACGCAATTAAAACAATTTTAAGCTTTTTAGATAAATCATGTAAAATATATCCCTATATATTATTACCTTAATTATGTGACCAATTTTAAGCAAGATTATTTCTTTAAATAATTTCCTAAAATAAATTTTAACATAAAATGCAACAATTACACATATATAGGCGTCGGATCTTACATGTAATTTACGATTTTTATGTGCCACTATTGAAATCGTTATCTAAATAACCTAATATTACAAGAATATTAAACGAGTCACGCAGCGGATGTAATTCATATAGCATAAATAATTAACACATAAAAACATAAATAAAGAAACATACCGTTAGCAATCAAGCTAGTGACGAACGCAAGATTCTTTAAGTACATGCACATGTGTAATAAACGTGCTAACCGAAAACTACTGCAAGTTACTAAAGTAAGTAACCTCCACACGGTTCATACACTACACGTCAAGCAGTATCACTCGAATGATAGTTCTTGACCAATGAATATGTGAACACTAATAAAAGAAAACCAAAAAAACCCTTTGGGTTTGTTTCTGCGATCAAACCAGAGAGAGGGACAAGGGATGAGAATTATGAGCTCTAGGATCCTTCTTATATACGGATGAAGTTAAGGTTTACCTAAAATACATTCCTTGTAGAAAAAATAGCTCAAAGCCCAATCCAACCCTCTTTGGTCCTTGTGGTCGGTCGAACATAAGCCAAACACCCCTTGGGTTGACTTTTTGACTTTTCTAATTATTTATGATTATTTATATTTAATTATCCATTAATTAAAAACTTTTTTAGTTAGTTACAATTAAGTAACCAATTAACGACTTCATTCGTCAAATCATATATTAATATAAATAATAAATATACAATTATATTATTATTAACATTAATAGAATGAAACCTAAATGTATACCGTGTGTGACCCCGTAGGCTCACGTATTGCTAGCCGTATAAATATTCGTAGGGAAAATTCCCAAAAAGGTTCGAGTTCAAGGGTGCTAGTCACCTTCTCCCCCAAAAAACATTTTTAAGCCAAAAGAGTCCAGAGCGACTGTGCGTTGGAGCAACCTCACCACAACACGTCATGTGTCTCATATTTTATTATTAAAGTACAAAATGTATAATTTGGGCAACTTGTCTTTATGGGCGACTTAACTTAGGGCAACAAGGGTTTTTTAGTCGTTTTACATTAGTTTACTTGTACATTTGTAGACAAATTGACAATGGATTCATTTAGTTTTATCCCCTAAAACTAGCACAGATTTATCAAAAACACACACAAACACAAATAAAGAAACACATATCATTCTTCATCCTCACCACCACCACCACCACCACCTTCCCGCCACCCGACACATTCAAAACTTTTACCCAGGACACACAACAAGATTTATAATAAGCCATAACAAAAACACAATCACTCAAATTAGACGATTAATCATGAATAAATTATCAAAACGATTAAGGTTATTTGATGGTCAAATGAAATTAATTCTTATTTTGCGTAAGAATTTATCTTTTGATTGTTCTTATTTTTTTTAGGTTTTTATTTTATTTTTTTTGGGGTTTGTAATTTATACTCTTATGATTGCCTGAGAAATTTAATATTTGGCAATTTTATTATGCTTTCCTTTTTCTCTTCTCGGTTATATCACCTCTTTCTCTCCTTCATTAATACTTTCACTCTACTCAATTTTAAATTTCCTGTACTATTCATCTGTTTTTTCTAAACTTGATACAACTTTTACAGGAGGACCTAACCTATCCTTAATTTTTGCATTACTAGCCCTAATACTATAAAACACATATCATTCTTCATCCTCACCACCACCACCACCCCCCCCCCCCCCCACCCGACACATACAAACATTTACCCCAGGTACACACACAAGATTTATAATAAACCATAACAAAACAAAACCTCAAAATTAGACGATTGATCATGAATAAATTATCAAAACGATTAAGGTTATTTGATGGTCAAATGAAATTAGATTCTTTATTTTGGTAAGATTTATCTTTTGATTGTTCTTATTTTTTTAGGGTTTTTAATTTTATTATTTTTGGGGGTTTTAATTTAACTCTTATGTTTTCCTGAGAAATATAAATATTTGGCAATATATTATTTCGTTCTGGTTGTTTATTGATTAATAATTTTATCTGTTCACCTAAACTTACAGGAGACCTACCTCACTTCATGATCGTGGTAGAGACAGTGATGACGATGATTACCAAGATCGAGATTATGACGTGGCAGCTTTAGCCAATAATTTAAGCCAAGCATTCCGATACGGTATCTATGAAAATGATGATAATGATGAGGTATACTATAAATTAATCATATACAAAAATCTTTGTTACATACGATGGTGCTCATTGTAGGTTTCTTATGTAGGTTTAATGCTTATTTATATTTTTTAGACTGCTAATCGTTGCGACACTTATTTTGCTTTGTGTTGTGTCCAGGGTCATGGCTTATTGGAAAGAGATGACGAGGTATGTGTATCATTTAGTATTGCTAGTGTATGGTATATATGCTGACTTCTAACAAACCTCTATTATGATGAGATGAGGTAAGAATGACCTTACTATAAACTAGCCATGACTTGCAGTCATGACATGATGTCATATTGAATGTGGAAGTAAACAGTTGATGACAGTGAATGATAGTTGATCATATATAACATCTATTTGAGTATGATGAAATAGAGTAAGATTAGATACTTTTTCAAGCTAAGATCAAGAACAGAAGATGGTATTTTTGGTTTTTATAAAAATGTTCTCTTGCTATTAGATTGTCTGCATATATACTGTGACAATGTGAAGGGTTTAATATGTTTATACTTTTCCGAGCTTCGAGCATTCTAAAAGTTTGTGTAAGGGGCAGAACTAAAAGACATCTTAACTTTTGCAGGATGTTTACTTTGATGATGAATCTGCTGAAGTTGTGATATCTTCACTTTGATTGGGAGATGACCAAGAAAGGTACAATACGTATATTGTCTTATTGATAATTAAGCTATGTAATCTTATGTGTCAGTCACTAGTTCAATATAACGATTGTTTTATGGAATGAACATAATTTCAAATTACAATAAATTCTAAAAAGTTTTCAAAACAAGAAATTCAAGTGTCTGATTAACAAGTGTGTTAACTGGACTTTCTGAATGATGAGAAATTACAATTTTAATTCTCTGTATGATTTAATGTTTGTTATGCTAGATCTTTTGTTTCAGCGAGTCACTTTTCACAAACTCAAACTGGTTTGCTTTTGAGGAGGAGAAGGCTGCCCATGAGCAATCAACCAGTACAGTAGCTTCACCCTCACCCAACACCGAGGGTACCGCTAAAGCCATTGAAGGTGATGATGACAAGGTTACCTCCATAAAAAATGCCAAAGATTTGGTTGATTCTGCAACATCTGAGGTCCTTGAGTCAAAACCGGGCCTGGATGATACTACTATCGAAAAGTCAACGGAAGACTTGACACAAAGTGAGAGTGATAAACCACATGATTGGATTGAATGGAGAGAATCGGTCGAACCTAAACCTTCTACTGAACCATCCATTAAAACATCGGTCGTGACCAGCAAGCCTGCTAAAGCATCTCAGGCCACAACAGATAGCCTTTCGAATGGTAATCTTGAAGCTAACATAGTGACAGATATTGGTAGTGATGCTCTAAGCATAAAAGAGGTTGACCCGGCTCCAATAAAAAAAAGAGGGCGAGCCGCCATCTTTGACCACCGATAAATCAGAGGCGGTGGAGGAGACTGGCAGCAAAACTATAGTTGGCGGAAGTCCGCCAGAGTAATAGTTGGCAGACACTTGTAAGAATCTTAATCTTATATACTTGATTTATGCAGTTATCATACAGTGGATCCATCGTTTTTTATACATTTGCATACTTGAGCGCATGCTTATTCTACTGTTAGAACTCCTGATTATATAGCTCCGGAGGTTCTACTAGAGTGTGTGATGCGGTTGTTGGGCTGTGATTTAAGCGAGTTTAGTGTCAGACGTTTATAATTAGATAATTGAGGTTTAGAAGTAATAGTTGGAAGAGTAGAATCGCGAGCACGATTTTATAATAGAAACATTTATATGGAGGAGATAGTGCGGAACCAAGTTATTGATAGGTGTTATAATAAAGTAGACGTGTGGATCATAAGTAGATGAAAAGCGAAACAAGCAGGAAAATTTAGCGCATTGATAAGATGGATAAATAATTTAGTAGTATAAAAAAAAATAGTTGTGTGCTAATTTTTTTAGTATAATTTTGAGTCTACGTTTTTTAATTGTGGGTCGATAATTCATAACTGATTGATATTTTGTGTTAAATTTTTTCGAGATTATTTTTTAGTCTACGATATTTTACTTGCAAATTAAATAATTTTTGTTTGCACAAGTTAGTTAGTTTGTGGTGATTAATTGAGCGAGCTTGTCGGGATTATTCGTTGACTACCGGGATATTTGTTCGAGACAAGATGAGTCGAGACGTGATTACGGTTGGTTCGAAAATGCGGATTCTGTTGTTATATCGGGGTGAATACTCTCAGTGGCGTGAACGGTTTATGAACTATCTTGAAGAGCAAACGGATGATGAAGCAATGATTAATTCTATTCAGAATGGTGATCACCCATTGCCTGTTATTGCTTAAGTGTCACTTGCTGGAACCGCCCCAAATGCACCTCCTACTCTTAAAGATCCCAAATTTTGGGACTGCTGAAGAGAAAAAGAATCGAAAGATTGATCGTCTTGCAAGATCTCTTTTGATTCAAGGGCTTCCAAATGACATTTATTCTCTCATTGATAGCAACGATACTGCTAAAGATTTATGAGATGCTCTTGAAAGGAAGATGTGTGGTTCTGAGTATGGTGAACAAGATAGGAAAGCTGCAATTTTATATGAGTATGAGACGTTCAAAGCTACTGAAGAAGAACAATTGCTTGATACTTATCTTCGTTACTTACAAGTGATTAATGATTTGAAAAAGTGTGGTTATAAGAAAGATAATTGTGAGTTGAATTACAAGTTCTTAAACAATTTGCAACCAGAATGGAAACATTATGGTACACTGATGAGGCAAACCAATAACTTAATGGATATCAATATTGATGCTCTTTACAACATTCTGAAGCAAAACCAAGGTGATGTGAATGATGCTATGAGATATAAGAAGAAAGCTATTGCAGTTACTTCAGATCCATTAGTGTTAGTTGTTGAGAAAACAAAAGTGAGCAAACGCAAAGAGAAAGTTATAGTTCAATCTGAATCTGAAGGAAGTGATGATGAAGATATCAGTGATTTAAAAAAGATTACCGCGTTGTTAGCAAAAGCTTTTAATCGAAAGAAGTATTATGCTAAGCCAACAAACAACAATTTGAGAACTTCTTCAGCTTCTTGTTCAGCAAACAAGAAACCAGAGTACGTGAAATCAGAAGAAAAAAAAGGATAAGAAAGATGATGAGAAGAAAAGGGATATGAGCAAAGTTAAGTGCTATAATTGCAACAAGGAAGGACATTTTTCCAAAGACTGCAAGAAAGCAAAGGTCAAAGACTACAACTACTACAAGACAAAGATGCTGATAGCTAAGAAAGATAGTGATGAACAAGTGCTTCTTGCTAAGGACCAAGCTTGGATGGAGTCCAGTAGTGATTCAGATCAAAAGATCAATGCAAATATGGTCTTCATGGCTAAAATGGAAAAGGTTCTTTCAGATTCAGAGGAAAGTTCATCATCTGCAGAAGAAACCATTGCTGAGGTATCTTATTACACATCTGATTTTGAAAGTGAATCTGAATATGAAACTTCAGAATATTATGATAACTCTACTAATTATGGTTTATTTGTGAACAATGATGATGATCAAGAAATTTTTCATGATGCAATTGAATCTGCTAGTGAAAATTTTAATGAAAATCATATTGTATCTCAAACAGATCATGATCAGTCAGAAGTTGATCATAATGATTCTGAAGACAAAGATCATTTAGTTGATAAATTGATTAAGAAGTTTAACCACAAGATTGCTAAATGTCAGAAACGTATTGAGAAAGCGAATCAACAAAGCAAAGATTTAGAAAATCAAAACAAGGATTTACAAGATAAATATGATGTTTTGAAGAATCAAGTAAACACTTTTGAGGAGAAAAACAATGAATTTAATGAACAAATAAAAGTGTTGAACGAAACTCAGATCCAAATCAACCAACAAATCCTGAAGAGATGACTCAGTAATACCTCCACTTGAAATATTTATCAAAACTCCACTGATGGTATTTTTCACTAACTATCTTCTTTTGAATGATGAGGTGTAGTGGCTGACTTCACAACCTTTGGAAAACTGTTTGATGTTAGTCCCGATTCCCACATAAGGATTCACTCCACTCCACCTAAAGCATGCACTTATTCTAATGGTAATCCAAACTAACTCAGCAGTTAAACAAGAGCAAAGTAAAAATACAAGTCTGAGCTCAATGCTTTTGTTACTATGTCTCAAAAGCAAAAGAGAACTCACCATAAGGCAGTTCATTTTCATCATTGTTTTATTTTGCTTGGTTCCTGTCCCAAACATAAACCCAAGAAGAATCTCAGAAGCCTCTTGAAGATGAAAGCTGGGTTGATGCTATGCTAGAAGAATTGTTGCAGTTCGAGATACAGAAGAGTATGGGTCTTAGTAATTTCCTTATGGAAGAAGGCTATCGGTACAAAGTGGGTTCTATCGAAATAAAAAAATATGAAAGAGGAGTTGTTGCAGAAATAAGCAGTTAGTTGGCTCATGGTCATATGCAAGAGGAAGGAAGACCTTATGCTGAGGTTTTTGCTCCTGTGGCAGACTTGACGCCATAAAGGATCTTGTATCCTTTGCCTCATTTATGCTTTATATCCTATCAGATGGATGTTAAAAAGTGGCATCCTTTAATATGGGAAAATTGATGAAGAGGTTTATGTGTCTCAGCGCCAGGCGTAGGTTTTCTAGATCCTAAGTATCCTCAGAAAGTCTACAAAGTGGTAAAAGCTCTGTATGGGTTACATCAAGCTCCCAGAGCCTGGTATGCTACTTTATCCACTTTCTTGTTGAAGAATGGATACAGAAGAGGAACCATTGACAAAACTCTCTTCCTAAAGAAGGACAAACATGATATCATACTAGTTCAAGTCTATGTGGATGATATCATCTTTGGGTCTACAAAGAAATCTTGGTGTGATGAGTTTGAGGCATTAATGAAGAGTAGATTTCAGATGAGTTCAATGGGAGAGCTCACTTTCTTTCTTGGATTACAAGTCAAACAGAAACCAGATGGTATCTTTATTAGTCAGGATAAGTATGTTGCAGAAATCCTGAAGAAGTTTGACTTTGCAAATGTTAAGACTGCTAGTACACCTATTGAGACTCAGAAGCCTTTAGTCAAGGATGAGGAGGCCAATGATGTGGATGTTCATCTCTATAGGTCCATGATTGGCTCTTTAATGTACTTGACTGCTTCTAGGCCTGATATTATGTTTGCAGTCTGTGCTTGTTCTAGGTTTCAGGTCACTCCAAAGTCTTCCCATCTAAGTGCTGTCAAGAGAATTTTTAGGTATCTAAAGGGCAAACCCAAACTGGGTCTTTGGTATCCTAGAGTGTCTTCATTTGACCTGGAATCCTACTCAGATAGTGACTATGCTGGAGCAAATCTTGACAGGAAATCCACAACAGGAGGTTGTCAATTTCTTGGCAGGAGACTCATTTCTTGGCAATGCAAAAAGCAGACCATTGTGGCTACTTCTACTACAGAAGCAGAATATGTTGCTGCTGCAAGCTGTTGTGGGCAAGTTTTGTGGATTCAAAATCAAATGTTAGACTATGGGTTCAACTTCATGAACACAAAGATCTACATTGATAATGAAAGCACCATTTGCATTGTAAAGAATCCAGTATATCATTCCAAAACAAAGCACATTGCTATTAGGCACCACTTCATAAGAGATGCTTATGAAAAGAAACTAATTCAGGTGCTTAAAATCCACACTGATGACAATGTAGCCTGATCTACTAAACCAAGGCATTTGTGTTAGGCAGTTCAGTTCTTGGTTGTTACTATTGGGATGATAAATCCATAGGCTGCATTGGTTAAAGGGAGGCAATATGCTGTGTTGTATAGTTTGTATGAAGCAACATGTTAACCATAGGTGATGCATTTCCTGAGGTTTAATAGTATTTGGAGAGTCTTTGAGAAGAGTTTTTGATGGTACTGAAACACTCTTGATACCTACATTGTTCATTCTTTGGTTGGACAAAGTTAGTACCGACAGTGCAAAGTTAGTACCGCTGGGCAAAGTTTGTACCGCTATAGAGACGTTGAAGAAAAATACCGCCAAGGGTACAAAGTGTAAATTGAAACGGTTTCCTTGAAATTAGGTTCTGAAACCTATAAATACCAACTCAATTGCCACAATTCTTATCAATCTTACGCAATCTCTCTTATACTACATCGGATATTCAAGCCCTAATTTTCTCTCTCATGACGATTACTCTTCAAAAACCAATGGTTGTTCTTGAGTTCATGTCCTAAGCAGCACATGGTCTCGTATCCTGGGAAAAGATGAAAGCATGCAGAGTTAATGAGATTATTGATTTTCTTATGCAAAGTTCGATTCTCATGCTCTCATGTTTAGTCTGTTGTATATA
Organism: Tanacetum coccineum; assembly: GCA_026074375.1. NCBI lineage: Eukaryota > Viridiplantae > Streptophyta > Magnoliopsida > Asterales > Asteraceae > Tanacetum > Tanacetum coccineum. The sequence goes on from BQNB010055798.1 coordinate 19,601, forward strand.
CTACATTTGTTGACAGTTTCGGATGTCTGCTAAGTCTTAAAATAATCACAATGTTAGGCAACAGTACCTGCCAACAGACATAGTCGGCAAGTTCTGTGTCTATCTTGAGGCATCAATAAGGAGTGATCTTCTTTTTGATGGATTTGTGATGATGGTTTGACTCATTAATAATCAGGTTATATTTGATGCTATACAGCTTATGGGGTATGAGGGGGATTTAACGGTGTTAACCTTTAATAAAGCTTTGTTTTCACCCTAATGGAGGTTTTTATTTCATACAATCAATCATTGTCTTAGTTCAAAAAGCACCTCTTGGGATCAAATTCCTACTAACATTGCCACTGCTGTCATCTGCTTAACATCTAATCAGAAGTATAATTTTTCTAAATTAATTTTTGATGGTATGCTTAGACATTTAGATGCAAAGAAAAAGTTTGTAATGTACCCACGTTTTATTTCTATCTTTTTAGATAAACAACTAGCTAATGTATCTGTACCTTTAGATCATTTTTCTGTAAATACTTTAACTAGTAAAGTCTTTTCTTTCATGGTTAAGAAGGGTAAACATTTCTCAGGGAAAGTCACCTCTTTGTTTGCTACTATGTTGGTACAACCAACTCAGGATGAGGGTGCTTCTTCAGAAAGACCATCTGAAGCACAACCTACACCCTCCCCTACTCTCACTAGTGAAGTACCTCATGAGCCACAGACTGACTCATCTCCTGCTCACACTAGTGAGTTACCTCTTGAGCAGCAGCCTGACCCATCCCCAAGCCTTCACCCATTCCTATTATTCCTGATTCTATCCCAGAAACTTCTGGTGGGAATCTTGGAGGTCATTTATCCAGTGATAAATCCTTTTCAGGGAATGAGGGTGAAATGACACTCCAAAGTGTCTATGATCTTTGTCTCTCTCTATATGCATAGGTTACAGATCAAGCCAAGGAAATACAACACTTGAAGGCTCAGATCAAGAAACTCAAGCAGCAAGCTAAACCTATCATCCACCACCATAGAGCATGGCTGAAAAGTGTCTCCTTAAAGCAAAGATTGACAAGAAAGAGCTTCCCCAAGAAACAAAAGGTGCACAAAGAGTTTGTATCCAAACAAGATAGGAAGTTTGCTAAAGGTGAATCTTCAGTTCAAAGAGATCCTCTATTTGATGAGCTTCCTGAAGATACAGTTGATCATATAGAAACAGAGAATGCTCAGGATGAAGGGAGGACAAGGGATATATTGGATGAAGACAAGGAGATTGAGGAAAATGTATTTAGTACTGAAGATGTACTTAGTACTGACAAGGATAAGGTTAGTACTGACAAGGAGAAAGTTAGTACTAACGGATCCAAGGTTAGTACTGACAGGCAAATTGAAGGTACTGATGAACAAGTTGAAGGTACTAAAGAGCACAATGAAGGTACTGAAGAGCACAATGAAGGTACTAAAGAGCACATTGAAGGTATTGAAAAGCAAATTGAAAGTACTAATGGGCAAAGAAAAGGTACTGAAGATCATACTGAAGGAAGTGCTACTCAAGCCACTCAACACTTATTCGAAATCTCTCGAGATGATAAAACAATAGCTAAGGTTCTTCTTAACATGAGTCAAGACAAGGCAATTTCTAGAGAAAAGGAGAAAGGTGTAGAATTGAAGGATATTGAAGAAGCTGACAGACCTAGACCTACCTTTACAAGATCACTTCTGACATTAAAGCCTCTTCCAAAGATTGATCCAGAAGACAAGGAAAGAAGAAAATTGAGAGGAGGGATGAATTGAAGATGTGAATCTGATGTTATTACTGATGCTGACATGAATTTTAAAACAGCTTGAAAGTGTTGAAGAGATGGCTAGGAAATTACAGAAGAGTGGAAGTTGAAGAGGAAGAAACAAATATGTGAGGAAAAAGCTGCCAATGAAGCTCTCATAAGAAATTTTGATGATATAAAGGCAAGGATTGAGGCAGATAGACTTCTTGCTGAGAAGCTTCAAGAACAAGAAAGAGAGCAATTTACAATAGAAGAAAGAGCAAAGTTTCTCCATGACACAATTGCTACTCAAAGAAGATTCCTTACTCAACAAAGATCAGAAGCTATCAGGAACAGACCACCAACCAAGAATCAATTAAGAAATTAAATGATGACCTACTTGAAGCATGTAGGAAACTTTAAGCATGCTGAATTGAAAATCAAAAAGTTTGAGGAAGTACAAGCTTTGTATGAGAAGATTAAGAGGTCAGATGAAGATTTTATCTCTATTGGGTCTGCTGAAGATGAAAGACTGATTAAAAGGATGAATGAGAAAGGAGTTGATTCCTCTAAGGATGAAACGATCAAGGAGGAATGTAAAGAAGAAGTCAAGTAGGAGAGTAAAGCAGAAGTTAAGGAGGAGAGTAAAGAAGAAGAAAGTAAGAGAAAGAGAAAAAACTTGTGCAAGGAAAAAAGATGATGTCAAGGATAGAAGTTACATCAAAACACTTCTAAAGATGATAGGGGTTTTGACAAGTGGAAAGATGAGCTGAGATTACACTTTAACTATTGGCTCTAGATGAGGAAAAGGAAGTAGATTTTGAAATAATTGATAGAAAATATCCTATAAGAATGGAAGACAGAGTGTATTGGAAAACTAAACTACTGGGCTGATCAAGGCTAAACACTTTTATAGATTAATCAAAATGTGGTGATTAGAAGCAATGGACAAAAGAGATACTTTAGTACTTTGTGTGAGTAATTTCCATATTTGATAGAGATGATTTGAAATGATGTTGGGTATCAATGTATTGGAACAAATATCAAGATGAAATACCTGAAGGTTTTGACAGAGTACTTTGGGGAGATTTGATGGTTATGTTCAACCCAGATGATGAAAATGAATTTTGGAATTCATAGCTAGATTGGTATTTAGTGAGTGGAAGTTGGCATAGGTCTTCACGGTTAGTACATTTCCTTAGTGACTGAAATAGGGTTAGTCATTCATATGCTGGTAGAAAAGAAGTATCCTTTGAGAAAGGAAGTACTGGTGCAAATGCTGAATTTGAAGTTAGAGTTTGAAGAAGACAGTACTATGGCATTAGAGTTAATCAGGTTTATCAAGAAGATACTTGCAGACGTTGAACTGAAGAATAGATTGATGGGTTGTGAAGGGTTGAGTGTTGCTAACCACAACTACAACAAATGGTCATCAGGTTCACCTTGCTTAAAGGCATAAGAACTGCTAGTCCATAAGCAAACAGCTTTGGTAAAGAATTCTTCAAAATCAGTTTATGGTTGGACAATTTACCAAAAATTGTAGGGTTCTCAATTACATTTGCTTCTGTGGTGAAGAGTTGGCTAGTCCATGATCAAACAGTTCATGGTAAAGACTAATCAAATCTGTTGATAGCTGATAGTTTGCTAAAAACTATATGGTTTATCAATGCACCATGTTATGGCAATGAAGCATTGGCTAATCCAAAAGCAAACGGTATTTGGTAAAGATAAATCAATTTCGTTGATGGTTGACAGTTTACCAAAAACTGTATGGTAATTAACTCACCATGTTTTTAAAATGAAGAGTTAACTATCCCAGAGCAAACGGCTACTGGTAAAGGAACATCAAATCCGTTAATGGCTGGTAGTTTGCCAAAAACTACAAAGCCAACTTAGTTGGATTGTTGCTGAAAAGATGTTGTTGTGTTGCTAAGAAGACAAAGTTGTTGCTGAAGAAGGATAGAGTTTAAAAGATCAAGAAATGATAAGAGCTTAAAGAAGATAAATTTGAAGAAACATGAAGTTAAAAGAGTTCAACATTCATGTTTAAGGGAGGATTGTTAGGATTTATGTTTTCCTAACTTAGTACCGACAGTACAAATAGTTTGTACTGATAGTTATAGTTAGTACTGACAGTACAAAATGTTAAGTACTGATCAGTTAGTTAGCACCGTTAGTAGAAAATAGTTAGTACCATTTAAGAGATATGTATGAGATATCTTAGGAAAAGATATGTATGTGTTTTGTAAGCCTGTTAGGGTTTATCCTTAGTCTATAAAAGGATCCCTCTTGGCATAGTTAGAAATACGACTCTCAAGATATCTCATAGAAAAATCATATCTTAATAGTTAGCAATCTGTAATCATTCAAAGCAGATTAATAGAAGTTATTATTTAGTTCTTCATTGTTTTTCTTAGTACTTGTGTTAAGATTCCGCATTAACACATAGTATTCATTATCGGTGTTTTTATATAGTCATCTGTATTTATACATTTTGGCTATCATCCTTAATAGGCTGCAGAGATCTATTCAATAAGGGACTCACAGCAAGTCTTTCACAATTTCCAAATTTTATAACAAAGGAGAAAAGGGAGGGAAAATGAGTTTGTTACAAGCCTTAACCACCTAATGATGATAAAGTGGTTATTTATAGGAGAGGGAGGTTGGATTCCCTTCCTTTATTTTCCTAATTTTGCAATTCTAGTCCCTAGTCTTTGGATAGTATGCTATTTTGCACTTTTAGCATATTTATCCTTTTTACAAACTACTTTCTACTTTATAAAATAAAAACTAAACACTAATAATAGATAAAAACACTTATTGTATCATAATTGACACTTTTATGATCCTAATAATCTCCCCCTAAGGGTCGATTATTCTGGGCGTTCCTTTCTTAATGCTAGTGGTCTTTCGTTAACGTATATTTCCCAATGTCTCATTTCATCATGATGCTTTAATTGTTCTTCAATATTTTTCTCAAACAGTTGCACATATTCAGCATCTTCATTACTGAGACTTGAAGTCACATACCCATGCTTTACATTGTTATTATAGCTCTTTAACCCTTCCAAGACTCATTTTAATGTAGCGTCACAGAACTTATAAACCTCTTGATGTCTCATCACTCTCTTATCTTTCTTGTTGTTCTTGTATACAATGCTATACACAGGCTTAGAGACGATAGAGAACACCTTGTACTTCTAAATGCCTAGGAAAATGATTATTGGTGTAGTAAGATTAACCTTATGTTGATAGATTTCCACACCTAGCTGGAAATCATGTACTCTTTCCCAGATCACTATACTCCTGATGAAGACTGACAATGACCACAACAAACCAGTTTTAGCATAGTCGTCTACCTTGTTGTTAACAATTAGCAGATATATATCCTCAATATCATTCTTGTTGAGGTTCTTGTAATCTGACTTTGTAATTAACACTATGCTACCATTTGCTCTTCTTGCAACAATCTCTATTATAAACTTGTGTTCATGTCCTAGTTCCCAATAAGTCTTGATGATTTGAACAATCTTTGAATTTGAGTAGACTACTTACTTTGGCTTTCCGGGCTCTTTTTGTTTCTTGATTTAGAAGATCTTTGCATGTGGATTCTTCCAATGTTCGACATTGTATCAAGCATAAGGATTAAACTTCTTTACACACTTGTCTACCCATCTTGAAGTTATTTCCTCAATATCATCATCAAGAAAGATATCTGCATGAAACTTATAAACAGACATCACAATCTTCTCAGGTCTTGAGCTTCCTTTCTTTAGGTACAATAGATCTTGATTAACCAAAGATAGTGCAGGATCTTTGGGATCTCTTTGGTAGCTTTGAACGACTGGAGTGGGCCTTTGTGGATGTGGTGAGACTAAGATTTCTTTCCTGCTTTCCCACACAATATCATTCTTCAAGAAGTTTTGCATCTGATCAATGTGGTATTGATGCTCATCTTCTGAAGTGCATAGTTGTATCAACATTTCATCAACAACTTTGTGTAGTTTTGCTTTATCAACAGTATGTGACAATTCATCCATAAGTTCTTGTGGTACTTTCTCAGTTGGAAGATCATCATCATCTGTGGCATAAGAATCCGTCTAAAAATCAAAATCATCTAATTGTTCTTAATTACCTAACGTTGATGGACATGGTTCACTTTTAAAGTCTTGACTAGATGATGATTCTCTAAATACAAAGGTTCCATGCTCAGATGTCTTCTGCCTCTTTGCACTATTCTCCCCCTTGGGATGACAATCTTCATGCAGGATCGTCACTGCTCTCCTCTAGCCGCGGCTCTCGGCTAAGGTCTGCTACAAGCCGAGCTATCAGACACATGCAAGTCCTTTTTCTTGTTAAACTTCGTACTTGATGTCTCGAGCCAAATGGGTGTGCTCCTGTCCTATTGCAACTGCCAGGATGTATCCTCTTGTGTGTGGCGCTGATATAATTGTTATTTGTTGTTCTTGTGCCAGAAGCTTAAGTGGCTTGTGTGTCTGGCCTGAACATACAAACATGTGATTGACCTGATACATGTTAATTTTGACTAACATATATCAACTCAATGTTACAATACGGACTCTCTATGGATAGTGATGTAGCTCACTTGGTAATTTCGCGAAGAAATCTCATGCCCGAAGCTTCTCGTGACGCTTTTATTGAGAATTGCATCTGTCCATCGCTTCGCCACAGTACGCCTTGATCTGTTGTCTTTCCATTTGATCGCCCTTGCTTCTTGTTTAACACTATGAAGTAGGATGACTGCTGTCTTTGTCTCTGCTCCTATCGCTCTTGGATCATCTACCAATTATAGAAACGAGTCTCTTCAATATTTCTTGATAGCATGTCTGCAAGCAAGTCACATTAAATCTCTTTCCTCGACTAGATAACCTAGACTTTAGATGTTCAAACATAGAGACCATGCACCGCGACGCTATGACAATTCATATGTGTGAGAGAGAGGACTTTTGCTTCATTTCTATGCGTCTATGGCCATCTGGGTTACAAGTAGCAGATAAGAGCTCGGCTCTTGCTGAAGACTAAGTCTGAGAGATCTTGGCTGGAAGATGAATTGTGCGTGCTTGAAGATGTCTCTGCATTGTGTGTTGAAGTATGATTAGGTTGGTGGCATCCGTTACCCGCTCAATTCCTGCGACGTTTCATCAAAGTATCCAAACGCATATGCGAGCTAGCAATCAATGTCAACACTATCGTTTCCTTATTTGATCTCGTGCAGCACGATACATTATTACTGTGGGGAGATCGGTCCCATACTTGCCTAGACTCTCTGACATGAGTCTTCACCCATGTGTGATTTCCTTCTTCTATAGGTACTTAGAGACTTCCTCTGCTGGACTATTTATGACTAGATTTCTAATATCTCATTTACAGGTTGTTCACTCGCATCTCGCTGTTATACTCTACCTCCGTTCTCACTCTCTTATTACTCACGCGGGCCTCACGCTCACTAGTGACGAGAATATGCTCTCGCTGTAATCATTTTGCTATAGTAGAACTTTTTATCTCAACAAACTTTTCTACATTATCTAGTTCATTCTACTAGTTTCTCAATCTCCTCAGCAACCAAGTGCTCCTCAACTTTATGTACATTTTTCTTTGCTTCAAGCTCATCATGACTTTTCTGTTCATCAAGGATTAGTTGAATTGTATCTTATAATATTATGTCATCAACCTCAATAGTAGTTGGGAATGGCGTTGGTGGTGTAAGTCGAGTTGATCGTCTTTGAGGAATACGAAGTCTAATAACAGTAGACTTTCATGGAGAACTTGATTCTCCTTCATCTGTCTATGGGTTAGGTGACCTAGGGGCACTAATTGCTCATTAGGTATTATGTTTAGGTCCTTATTTAATCTTGATACATATGATACCACTTGATAGGTCTTGTTTATCTTGAATCATACATATTGTTCATGAAAGCTTAGAGAGAATAGTAGAGGAGGGCAAGTATTCAAAATTCAAATGTTATTATAATGGAGGGAAAGGGAAAATGTTTATTATGAGGCATCCCCCTTTAATGATGATTAGAAGGGTATTCATAGGAGAAGGAATGAGGCTTCCCTTCCTTTATTTTTCGTTTCTAGTCCTTATTCTTTGGCAATTATGCTATTTCTTACTTTTAGCATAACATACCTTATTACAAACTACTTTATTCTAAACAAAATAAAGACTAATAACTAAATCACATAATCGACACTTTTTATGAACCTAACAATCTCCCCCTAAGGGTCAATTATTATGGGCGTTCTCTTCGTGGTCCAAGTAGTCTTCTATTCACATACATCTCCTATCTTCTCATCTGGTTACGATACTTCAATCTTACTTCAATCTCTTCTTTAAACAACTTTAGATACACAACCTCATCATTCGTAAGTTCTCTTTGTACATAGCCATACTTAACATCATTATTGTAACTCTTTAATCCTTCTAATACTCTGTTTAGCATTGCATCACAAAACTTATGAATCTCTGAATGTCTCATCACCCTTTTCTCTTTCTTGCTATTCTTGTATATGATTCCATGCACGGGCTCATAGATGATGGAAAACATTTTGTGCTTTTCAACTCTTGGGAAAGATATTGTTGGTGTAGTGAGATTAACTTTCTGTTGATAACTTTCAATTCTAAGTTGAAAATCATACACTCTTTCCCATATCACTGAACTTCTGATGAATACTGATAAAGACCATAGCAACCCTGTTTCTGCATAGTCAGGAACCTTGCCATTCATAATCAGCAAATACATGTCCTCAATATCATTCTTATTAAGATTCTTGTAATTGGGCTCGGTAATCGACACAATGCACTCATTAGCTCTTCTTGCAACTATCTATGTGATAAACTTGTGTTCATGACCCAATTCCCAGTATGTCTTGATAACTTGAATGATCTTTGAGTTCGAATAAATCACTTCCTTTGGTTTTCCAGGCTCTTTTTGTTTCCTTATGTAGAAGATCTTTGCATGAGGATTCTTCCAATGTTCAACACCATATCGAGCATAAGGATTAAATTTCTTAACACACTTATTCACCCATCTGGAAGTTCGTTCTTCGATATCATCATACTTAAAGATAATTACAAGAAACTTGTGAAGTGACAATACAATCTTCTCAGGCCTTAAACTTCCTTTCGTGGATGCGGAGAAATAAGGATTTCCTTTCTACTTTCCCAAACAATGTCACTTTTCAAGAAATTCTTCATCTGATCAATATGATATTGATGCTCATCTCCTGAAGTACATCTTTGTCTCAACATCTCATCAGCCATTTTCTTTAACTTTGCTTCATCAATAGTCAGTGATACTTCTTCCATAATATCTTGTGACACTTGCTTCGTCGGTATTTCATCATCATCTGAAGCATAAGAATCAGTCCAAAAATCATAATCATCTACTTGCTCTTGATTACCTGAAGTTGATGGACCTCGTTCCTCTTCATTGACTTGTCCAGACGACTCTCCAGTCACATGTGCTTCATACTCAGATGTCTTCAGCCGCTTTTCACTATTCTCTTCCTCAAGATGAACATCATCATGAGGATCATCCTGATCTTATGGGCGAATGGCAAAAGTTCTACAAGTAGTCTGAGGTACCTAAAATGTCTCAAACTTCATCTGAAGTGCCAGCCATATTGCTATGTCTTGTTGCTGCAACTGAGGATCGGCTATCATTGATAAATATAGTTTATATTGTTGTTCTGGAACATATGATGTTTGTGGTTGAGCTGGATGAACATGAAGAATATGTCCAAACATATAACTTCTTACAGACGCATCAACCAGAGAAGGAATGTTAATATCAATTACTTGTTGAATCTGTGAGGAAATTTTTAGCCTGTAATTTCCCACGCTCCTTTAACATAACTTTAGCAATCATCTTATCTGTCTCTTCTTTATTTTGTTGCCTTTCCAAAAGCATCCCTTTTGCAACATACACTAGAACTTGAACTTTAACCTGCTCAGGAACTTGCTTCTCGACTTGCTCCTTGATATGTGTATCTACCAAGAGGGAGTAGTAGATTCAAACCATTACATTCCTAGAGATAAGCACAATAGTATCAAATGAACTTCCTTGACAAGAACATTGAATGGTTTTTTGGCCACTCAATGATCAAACACAAATATCCATAACTTCCTTGTAACTAGATTCGACAATAATATATATAATCTATGATAAATATATAGTATAGTAAATATATATATTATATATATAATATAAAAATATATAAGCAAACACTCAACCAATTGCCTTTGCACAAGGAATGGTCAAAAGTTCACCAAAATAAAATATATATGTAGCCGGAAGTTTGAATGAGATTAATGATTTGAGAGTGTAAAAAGCTAAATTAAGCAATAACAAGCAAAAACGATTGAGAAAAACCTAAAAATTATGAAATAGGACTGAAAAAAACCGGATAGTCAGAATCCCGAACAAGGGGTCAAAAACCTAAAATCTTAAAAATTAACCCTACAAAGAAATTTTTACTTCTAATCTACTCTAGGGGACTAATAATGAAGAATAAAAAAGACTAGACCGAAAACAGAGTTAATTTGAGTTAAAACGAGTCAAAACGAAAACCGGGCCCGAGATTCCGTTCTTTAAAAATCAAAAGTCTGCAAAATTAAACCCTACTCAAAAATATTAATATTAATTCCTATACATAAAAATGACTAAAAGAAAATATTCCCTAAAAAAGAAAAAATATTTTTTTGATGATTTTTGAATTTTTTATGAATTTTTAAAACTTTTAAAGAAATTAAATTATAAAAAATACTAAACTAATTTTAAAAATTCTAAAAAAATTACTAAAAATACTAGACTCTAAAGCTAACCTAAGAAAAATAAGAAACCCGAAATTAAACTTATAAATACGAACAGAATAAGCCAAATCGACCTTAAATAAGCTAAAAGGGGGAGAAACAACAAAATGGAGGTTAAATGAAACACCACTTTGGGCTTCAAACGAAGAAGTCCCAAGGGCACATAGCGGTAAGGTTGTTGGCGTATGAAAGAGGGATGATGAGGGCGTTAGGCCTCTGAGGGGGGGGGGGGAGGGTACAGGTTCGAGTCTGCTCACCCGGGTTACCCTCTTCTATCCCCCTATTTTATTTTAGAAAAAACTTTTTTAGCAAACTTTTTAAGACCTTGCCTTAATCAATTTTCATAACTACAACTAATTGGAAACAGCTAAAATACACAATTCAAGACTGAAACCAAAGCATAATTAAAAACAACAGACAACTAGCTAAATGAGCTTTAAGCATAAGATTTATCTTACCTTGAATTTTAGCACACACATTAATCAAAAGGAATTGAACAATAAGCAAACGACTCGACACCATACACAAAAATGCTCATACCTAAATAAGATAAATGAGAAAGCAAAATTCGATATAAACTAATTAAGACACTTAATAAGCTAAAAAACAAAAATAAGCTAAATGACCACTCTAGAATGCAAAACATCTGTATGGACAACCTTTATGGCTTAATAATAAGCACCCAAAGGTGGTACCTAAGTCCAGAGATACCAAGGGCCTTATCAAGGAGCCCTTATTGCTTTTCCTTTTCAAGAAAAGCCAACAGCTTGACTAAGGTTCACTAATAAAGCCTGAGAAAAGTGGGCTTACAGGTACGCCCTTAGCCACCAGGGAAATGAACAAAAAAATGGGCTTATATAACAGCTAAAAAATAAGCTGCAAATAAGCCAATAAGGAAAACCAAGTAAGACAGATTTTAGACTACTTAAGGGTGAACTTAAGCTCAAATTTTAAGCTTCCGTAAAAACACTTTAAAAACTGTTGATTTTCTTGCAATAAAAAAAGGTCATTTGACTTTTGAAAGAACTTAAAAACATGTTGCCAGAATTCAAGAAATGCAAGACCAATCATACAACCGAAACCACTAGTTTTTAAACCACTTAATTGAGCACAAGACCTTGATCCTTAAACTCAGGCTTTCTAAAAGCTTGAGCGCAATAACCTTTGATCCTTCTTAAAACTAACAGACTTAAGAAAACTAATAAATAACCTTGAAAACCCACTTATTTTGAACTTAAAAACTTGGAAATCAGACTCTAAATGGCTCAATAAGGTTAGCCAAAGTTGGCCAAATGGCACCAACCCATGACAATGCCATTTTGACCCATTTTGGGAGTTTAACCCAAACAACAATCCACCCTATAATATTTTAAAAACGGATTTTAACCTCTTATGAAAGACTGAATATAAGCACAATTTTTTGAAGACAAGTATTAAATATTAATATTAACAGTAAAAGAGAAAAAAGCAAAGCAAATAAGCACTTAAAAAAGGCTAAACTAATAAGCTAACAGCAGAAATAAGCAATCTAAGGCAGTTTCTAAGCAAATGTGACAAAAACTGAAACAAGAGCAACACAAGGCATTTATAAAGCCTAACTAAATACAAATTAAGCACAAAAAAGACTTAAGATAAGCTAAAATAAGACTAATGCTACCAATAACTTTAAAAGCAAAAATTTAAAAAGAATTGTACCTTGACTCCTTGCTCAAAACAGGAGTAATTAGAACTCTAAATAAGCTCTAAGACCTACCCAAGCTCATAAATAAGCTATCTAAGAAACCAATGAGCCTTCCATGTTTGCTCATTCATCCATTAGCTTATCAAACAATAACTTTTTTTTTCCTTTTAATTTTTCTTAAATTCTTGTATCAAAGTTTTAAAACAGATTATAAAGTGGCTTATATTAAGAGCTTATGTGACTTTTTAAAAGAAACACAAGTTGAGATCAAAATTTAGAATACAATTTGAAAGATAAACTGAATTTTCATTGAACTAAAAAAAGTACAAGTACATAAAAGTAAACTAAGTTAAAAACTAAAATTGAGCTCTAAAACTACATGCCTTGCCACAATGGCTTTACAAAGTTTATATAGAATAACGAGATAGGGTTTTGGTCTTCTCCTCTTGTGTGTGCTTCTTTGCTGAGATAAAACAAGCCATTTGTGCTTGTTTATGTTTCTTTGTGTGAGTAATGAGCTCAAAAACCATTTGTGTACTTTAGGATCATGATCCCCACCATTAATCTTGCTCGAAAGTGGTAAGGATTGCCACATTGGCAACCTTTCTTAGGTTAGGGTGTTAGTGGAGGGGGGAAAATGGGTTTAACCAAGGTGTTGAAGAGGTGCAGGGTAAAAGAATGGAGATGAAACCTGTGAATGGTTTGGGGGGAAAATGGGCGGGAAAAGTTGTTATAAGGGTGACAGGGTAAAGGTTTGGTTAGTTGGAAATATTGGTCCCTCAACCATATGCTTTTGTTTGCAACATTCGTCCTTGATGGTAATACAAGGTTGAGGGTTTGGCAGAAATGCCCCCCTCAACCTTATAACTCGCATTGCAAACTTAGTCCTTTTTGATAATACAAGTTTGAGGGATTGGCAGAAATGCCCCCTCAACCTTATATATGTCTTTGCAAAAACAGTCCTTATGTTAATACAAGTATGGGGGTTTGGCAGTTTTGCCCCCTCTACTTGTATTTTAGGTAAATTGCAAATTCCACCCTTGTAGTCTTTTTCTTCTTGTAATACACTTAGGGATTTGGCAATTTTGGTCCCTCAAGTTATATTTTTCTGATTCAGCTTCTCGGGGTTGACTTTGACTTTGTCGAGGTTGACTTTCTGCTAACTTTTTGACTTGATTGGATTTTTGGCTTTGATTTGACTTCGTCTTCACACACTTTTCCATTCCGTGCTTAGTTTTGTCGTTTTGGCTTTGTTTTCGTCCTTTTATGTGATATCCGCTTCCTGCATAACACAAATGCAAAACAAACATATATTGGCAGTTTTTGTCTGTTTTTGGTCATTTAAGTTCGTTTTTAATGGAAAAAGGTATGTGTAATTAAGCACATACCATAACTCCTGAAAGAAATTCTTGTAGCGTTTGAAACGAGTAAGTTTGGCTTTGAATAATGATAGAAGTCGGTTTGTGGTAGATAACTTGGTGTTGAGTGAACTTGTTGATGGTGTAAGTGTAGTATCAGTTACCGTCAATTCCTGGAGTTTCTCAATATCCGAAGATACGAGATCAGTATGAATCCTAGGAGATCTAATTGGTGTGTGGAATGGTGTATTCCTAGACTCCTCTACAATCTTCCCTTTCTCCCTTCGCTTTAATTCATACACCTCATCAGTTATTTCTTCCTCTTCTTCATTAACATTCACAGGTATTACGAGATACAACTTACCATAGCCAACTAAGCTATCGATACCCAAACGACCGCTTCATACAATGAGCACCCCTTACGTCATATCTCGATGACCGCATACTTGTTACCTTCGGCAATAACACTATCTTACCAAGGCTTTATCAACATTTTCATGTATCATTAATTTTAAAGGTAAAAATTCCCCCCCCCCCATTATCCGTTGTACATGCGAAAAGCAAGCTGATACAACCCGTGTGCATCGCACGGGTCTGCATGCCTCGTATACATTAATATTGAGATTCATCAAGTTTCTTTTAATGATTTTAAACTGACTCATCTTTAGCTAATATTTCAATTTGCATACCCATTGATTCACTCCATAAAATATTTCAAAAAGTACCAAATTCACTGATGTCAGTCTTGCACAATTACAAAAACATAATACGAAGTTAACCAAATTTAGACTTGGCAGACATCTTATATTACAAGTACTGAATAAAATTTCCAAAAAATATTCATCATTAGTCTTGGAACAATTTATAAAAATACAATGCACATTTGTAAGTCCTTAAATTAAACACATTTTTGACTTTAGAGGTAATTTTGTTTGGACTCTCTCAGTTTCTTTCTTTTGAAAGTAATTTTGCAAATCTGCATGGATGTCAAAATATAAACTATTAGTGTATGTTAAAATCAACAATGTAAGAAACATAACTTATAAGTTATAACCATTTATATATAGTTTACTTACCGTATAAGAGTTTCAGCATTGGTTTGCCATTTTCTTTTGGCTCAGACAATCTGGTCTTTAGACTTACCTATGATGCTGGCTTTTTCTATAAGTTTTTACCAATTTGCTCGAGTTTCATCAAATTTATAATTAAACTATAAAAACTATAACACAAAATAGCTGAGCATTTGTTAGCAGTTTCATTTGCTAACTTATTTGATATATAAGTTTTTGATTTGTTCAATATGTAGTATATGGCGAGCTTATGCTACATCTGTACCATAATGAAATGCATCAGAAGTAATAAAATATTACATATTTACAATTTACACAATCCAAACATTACCGAAAAGAGTATAATAAAACATCACAAACATGTTTAAACCAACACCTAATACACAAATCAAACGTGTCTAGTAAGTGCACACTAAATTTATGAACCATCATCAGCGACCCAGCCATTAACCATCACCAACTCTACAAATCGATCAGCAACGCTATAAATACATGAGCAACCCAACCCAACAATATAAATCAGTGACCCATAAACCATCAGTAAGTCTACAGTGCCATCAGCAACCTTTAACCCATCCAACATGATAACTCAGCTGGATCTAATAAACCATTCAGCAAACAACTCCCATGAATTTTTCTTCAGGAATAGTGATTTCAAAGTATTATATGATCATTTTTAATCTATAATATGCATATTATCTAACTCGCCTAAATCTTGAAACATCTTTGTTGAGAAAATTCCAGACAAAAATAGTGATACTATGATAGGGGATACTAAATACTTCTTATACATGCAACAAAATCACATAAAATATTTACTTTATATGCATAAACGGGTCACTATAGATTAACTCACTATTTTCTCATGTATTGTATATTCTTATCATGGTTATCATTGATGGCCAAATTATATAAGGTCAAAGAAAGAACAAAAATATAAGGATTTATATGAATTAAGTTTAAAATTATAATTGTATGTTTAGGGTTTATATGAATTAAGTTTAAAATTATGTCAATAGCATTTGAATAGGACTAGAATTATGCATTATTATTAAGAATTAGGAGATACCCTTAAATAAATCCAGGTTTAACTATTTGGAATTAGTGTTTGGATTAAGATAAAATTGTTAAAAACTCATTTTGTTTAAAACAGAGCAGGAAGTGCGCCGGTTTTGGTTTGAAAAACCGCCGTACTTGCTTGATTATTTGAAAAACCGCCGCACTTAGGATTTGTGCGCCGCACATTTTATCACAGAAAGTAACAGAATGTCTACAAATTGATCAAAACATAACCAACAATGCTAGTCTTATCCGATCTTTAATTATATATCATGTCTTTGGTTGATTTGTGTTATGTAGATTTCAGGTACATACGATCATGGGGAAGGGCCGGGTTATCCCGTGACAAACGTCTCTAGAATGTTGAGTTTTGAAACGAGTCGATAGAAGCAATTACTTCCAGATGTTTACCGAATTCTTGAAAGGAGTGGTTGTAGTAAAGAAGCAAGTCTCCGTTTATAACTCTAGTGTGTTGGAACTTTGCTCCCAAAACTTATTCTATTCGTCGCTAAATCATGGATTGGCAGTTGTTACACAAAATTGGTTATGGAGACAAGATTGATCAAATGTTAAAGATTAGTTTAAAGGAAGCTCAATCCAATGAGGAGTTATTCTTTTACATAGCTTGGGTAAGGGCTTTTAATATCCGTGAAGCTATTTACCCAAAACTTTGCCGTGAGTTCTATGCTACTTATGAGTTTGATGAAGTGTGTGGGGATGATGAGTTACAGTCAAATAAGATAATCAGTTTTAGACTAGGAGGACGTGCTATTAGTTGAACTTTTGTTAGAAGTTGTTGCTAGGTGATTGGGATTGTATCTTTGTTGAGGAATTGACATGAAGAAGGGTTTTGTTGCTTATTTTCAGGACGTTAAGAAGTGATGAAATCCTTAATACTTATAGAATATTAGGAAGGGTTATCATTAGATAGGGACTTACATTTATCTAGAAGCTCAATCACTTTTGTTAGATTCCTCCGTGTTTCTTAGAGTGTTGCATAAATGTTCCACTTATGATTTATGTTAAGAGGACGACCTGGATATGAGAAGATTAAGAGAGAGAAGCGAGTTTGTGGTTGTTAAGTATGTTTGAAGATAGGACATCAGAAGATGAATGGTCTGCAATGAGGCATGTGGTGATTGCAAAATAGATGAAAAGAAAGGGAGCTGGAAGTCAGAAGGATAGTCAGATTTGATGTGGTCAATTCATTTCGAAGATTGCTAAGAAAAGCAAGGTTTTGACTTAAGAGACAATACGTAGCCTGAGTACTCCGATTTACTATAGAGATTTAGACAGGACTACCCTGAGAGAGTTGATCGACTCTGAGGATAGATTGATTCCGAGATTATGGTTGATGATTTGAGTACTCCGATTTACTATAGAGATTTAGACAGGACTACCCTGAGAGAGTTGATCGACTCTGAGGATAGATTGATTCCTGAGATTCTGGTTGATGATGTCCTGAGAGTTGCCGCTCAGAGAGCTCTGAGAGTTCAGCGAGCTTCGATGCAGGATTTATATGAGCGTATGGGTAGCATGGAGATCAGACAAAAGGTGATAGAGAAGATGGAGTACAGACATGCATATCACTGGGATAGGTACCAGGGTGTCTTTAGGCATATGGCAGGAGTTTATAGTGTTATGTTGCAGGGTGCTTATAACCCACCTGGTTATGCTCAGCCCCAGTACGACCAGTACTACCAGCAGTACTATCCGCAGCAGCCACCACAGCAGCAACATGATGATGAGGAGGACGAGTAGTATCGGATGACACGAGTTGGATATGTGATTGTGTGTGTTTGGACACGCGTGTTTCAAAAACAATATTATTATTATTATTATTATTATTATTATTATATGTAAATGCCTCTGTTGGCATTAAAAACAATATTTTAAAACTTATTAATCAATTAGAATAATTATTATTATGCATCTGTTTTGGAATATGTGTATTTGAAACAGGAAAAAGAGATGGAAAAAACAAATGCAAGCAAGAGTTTTGGAGGATACGCAATACCAAAAAGTATATTTCACTTTCCCTATTTATCTTTTCTCTATAATCTTTCGCATTAGGGACAATGCTCATATTAAGTATGGGGGGAAGATAACCTAGAAAAGTGAAAACATTTAAAAACCGTAATAACAAATTTAAAATTTTCACGATCATAAGCAATCTGACTCGAGATAGATAACGTTACTAGCATATTATGCCATCAATTAAAAGTGAGGTTCGCCCTTAGACTTTAAGATTTCGGGTATCCATCTTTGATACCCAAGATAATTGATGCCTTTAGCCTGTTCGAGTTAGGGTTTGATTGCAGTCATATGTGTCTATTCCGTCGTTACGGATGTGTATGTATGGTCTTTGTCACTTTTTCTGGAACAGTGGTATCGGTTGAAAATTATGAGTGTGCCGGTGATTTGTAAATTCTAGAACTTGTGCTTGAAATCTTTTCGAGACCGCAGTAAGATCACGCTTGCGTGATATAAACATTTTTCTAATTAAGAGGTATTATTAAAATAGAAAATAAAAATGAATTACTTTGTTTAAATCACTTTTTAATTAAATCTTATGAAATTTTATCCGTTCGAAGTATTGCGCAAGTGTTCTTATCATAAGTGTTGGGAAATACAACTCAAAAGGTCAAAGTACTGCTAAGTTGAAGGTCAAAGTACTGCCTGTTTAGTATGGAAAAGTCGAAGTACTGCCTTTAATATAGGAACTTTAAAGGATTAGTAGTTATCATGTAACAGTTACTTTAGTGATTTGTATTAATTAGTAGTTGTGTCATACAAGGACTGTACACCTACTAGAGTTATCCTTACGTTTATAAAAGGATCTCTAGGAAGGCATTAGAGACAAAACAACAGAAGCAACAACAAAAACGCAAGTAAAAGCATTAGTTAGAAGTATTAGAGATAAGTATTGTATTAGGGATCTGCAAACTTAGGCAGATTCAAGGTGTTATAATACAAATCGTTTGTTAAATCATTGTGTGTTCTTCTTGATACTTTTAACTAGTTTCTGCATAGTTGATAGTATTACATCAGTGTTTCGCTGTTACAGACTTGGATTTATTCAAGGAAGTAACATCCTTTACAGGCTAAAGGCTTATTATACTAAGGTATATCGATCCTACAAGTGGTATCAGAGCCTGTGTAGAGACTCTGATCTAGAAGAACTTTAATCATTCGAAATCTTTCCAAACTCTAAAAGATGTCTGAAACTGGACCTATCCCTCCTACCTCATCAGTCACTGCACTAAGAATCCAAATGATCAAGAAGGGTGAATATGACCTATGGTCCATGAAGATGCGATAGTATATTGCCATCACTGATCATATACTATGGGATTTAATCACCAATGGAGACCAAGCCACAACTGATCCTACATCCTCGTTAGTATCTGCACCAAAAACTTCCCTTGCTGCTAACGCAAGAAGAAACAATGAGAAAGCTCTTAACATATTGCTTTCTGCAATACCTGATACACATCTTCTCAGTTTTCATGATGCTGGAGATGCAAAAACTTTATGGTCAGCCATAAAAGCAAGATTTTGAGGTAATGAAGCATCAAAGAAGATGCAAAAGAATCTTT
>BQNB010055799.1:2884-30518 GCA_026074375.1 Tanacetum coccineum
CCTAAGTTGAAGAATAAGGATGGAGGGAATGGGAATGCATAAGGCTGGGTTTATGCAGTTGGGAATGCAGAGAAGAGAGGGAATGCATCAGGAAACCCAGAATCCAATGTCATCACGGGTACGTTCCTCTTAAACAACCACTATGCATCTATCTTATTTGACACTGGTGCCGATAGAAGTTTTATATCTATTGCATTTAATTCCCTGATTGACATCGTCCTAGCTCCATTAGATAATAGTTAGAGTAAATTGCATTTTTGGTCCCTGTGGTTTGGCCAAATTGCAGGATTAGTCTCGACCCGGGGATCAAATTTGCAACAGAAACTTGAAAATAGGGACCATCACTGCAATTTCAAAAGTTAAGGTCCTAAATCTGCAATTTGGCCATACCACAGGGACCAAAAATGCAATTAACTCTAATAGTTATGACGTCAAATTAGCTGATGGGAAAATAGTCGGGATAGACACTATTATATGAGGTTGCACTTTAAATTTCTTAGACCATCCGTTCAACATAGATCTAATGCCCGTAGAATTGGGTAGTTTCGACGTCATTATCGGTATGGACTGGTTAAGAAGATGTCACGCCGTGATCGTGTGCGATGAGAAACTTGTTCGAGTTCCCTATGGAAATGAAACCTTGACTTTCTGTGGTAACGAGAGTAACAACGGGAGAGAATCTCGGTTGACCGTTATCTCATGCTCAAAGCCTCAAGAGTACATGGCGAAAGGATGCCAGGTCTTTTTGGCATAAATATCCGCCAAGAAAAAGGAGGACAAGTCAAAAGGAAAATAAATTAAAGACGTACCAATCGTCCGAGATTTTCTTGAAGTATTTCTCGAGGACTTACCAGGTCTTCCTCCGGCTCGACCAGTGGAATTTCAGATCGATCTGATTCCAGGAGCCGCGCCCGTAGCTCGAGTACCGTATCGATTGGCTCCATCCGAAATGAAGGAATTATCGGAGCAACTACAAGAGCTTTTCGACAAAGGATTCATAAGACCTAGTTCCTCACCTTGGGGAGCCCCGGTCTTGTTTTTCAAAAAGAAGGATGGTCAATTCAGGATGTCATTGACCTACAGGGGAGTTAAGATAAGCAACAGTGAAGAACGTTTCACATCCGCGAGGCTCGATGAGTTGTATTTGATCAACTCCAAGGATCCAGTATTTATTCGAAGATAGATCTGAGATTAGGATATCACCAGCTTAGAGTACGAGAGCAAGACATTCCAAAGACGGCATTCCAAACTCGGTATGGTCATTACGAGTTCCAGGTTATGCCATTCGGAATGACAAACCACAAGTGCGTATTCAGAGGACCTCATGCACCTCGTATGCAACCATACTTTGGATAACTTCGTAAAGTGTCTTCATCGATGACATACTTATTTATTTAAAGGACAAGAGAGAGCATGAAGAACATCTTAAGGCCATTTTGGAATTGCTTAAGAAGGAGAAGTTGTATGCTAAGTTTTCAAAATGTGAATTTTGGATTCTGAAGGTATAATTTCTCGGGCATGTCATTGATACGAGTAGCATTGCACTTGACCAGCCAAGAGATAGAATCTATTAAAGATTGGGCGACTCCTAAGACACCGACAGAGATCCGCCAATTTTTAGGTCTTACTGGTTACTATCGAAGGTTCATCGAAGGATTTTCAATGATTTCTAAATCAATGACGAAGCTTACTCAGAAAGGAATCAAGTTTGACTGGGGTGAAAAGGAAGAGAACGCATTTCAGTTGATAAAGCAGAAGTTGTGCAGTGCGCCAATTCTGGCTTTACTGGAAGGAAGCGAAGACTTTGTGGTCTACTGTGATGCGTCACACAAAGGTTTAGGTGTTGTATTGATGCAAAGAGAGAAGGTGATTGCCTATGATTCTCGACTAGACTAAAAAAAAAAGTTACACAGGGAAGACCTAGACCACTCTGATTTATTAGAACTTGGATCGGTGGTGTTTCCTCTAAAGATACGGAGACATTATCTGTACGGAACCAAATGCACCATGTTCACCGACCATAAAAGTCTGCAACACATTCTCGATCAAAAGGAGATTAACATGAGGCAACGCCGTTGGCTAGAATTGTTGAGTGATTACGATTGTGACATTTGTTATCACCCGAGGAAGGCAAACGTAGTGGCTGATGCATTGAGCCGTAAGGAACGGACTGAGCCATTGCGGGTTCGAGCCTTGGTTATGACTATTGGCTTGAATCTTCCCAAACGAATTTTAGAAGCCCAGATCGAAGCCTTGAAAACAGAAAATGTTGTAAATGAAGACGTAGGCGGTACAATCAGAAAGGATATACCCAAGGAAAGGCTGGAACCACGTGCCGACGGGACCTTATGTTTACACGGCAGGAGTTGGTTACCTTGCTATGGAGACTTAAGATCCGTGATTATGTACGAATCCCACAAGTCGAAATATTCTATCCACCCTGGTTCGGAAAAGATGTATCAAGACATGAAAAAGCTGTATTGGTGGCCTAATATGAAGGCAGACATCGCCACATATGTTAGAAAATGTCTGACGTGTGCAAGGGTCAAGGCCGAACATCAAAGGCCATCAGGACTGCTAGTACAACCAGAGATACCCGAGTGGAAGTGGGATAATATCACAATGGATTTTATCACCAAACTTCCTAGGTCGTCGCAAGGTTTTGACACCATTTGGGTGATTGTGGATCGACTTACAAAATCTGCTCACTTCTTTCCAATAAGGGAGAATGATCCATTGGACTAGTTGGCAAGGTTGTACCTGAACAGGATAGTGGCAAGACACGGGATACCTGCCTCAATTATCTATGATCATGATGGAAGATTTACTTCAAAATTCTGGAGATCATTTCAGAAAGCTTTGGGTACAGATATTAGTATGAGCACTGCATATCATCCCGAAACTGACGGGCAGAGCGAGAGAACCATTTAAACTCTCGAGGACATGCTACGTGCTTGCGTGATTGATTTTGGCAAGGGTTGGGTTAAGCATTTGCTATTGGCCGAGTTTTCATACAACAACAGTTATCACACTAGCATAAAGGCCGCCCCTTATGAGGCATTGTATGGTCGAAAATGTCGATCACCGATGTGCTGGGCCGAGGTTGGGGAAGCCCAACTGACTGGTCTGGAATTAATCCAAGAAACAACGGAAAAGATCGTCCTGATCAAGCAGAGAATGCAAGCTGCTCAGGATCGATAAAAGAGCTACGCTAATCGGAAGTGAAAGCCAATGGAGTTCGAAGTAAAGGACAGAGTTATGCTCAAGGTCTCACCTTAGAAAGGGGTTGTACGGTTTGGTAAGCGAGGAAAGCTGAACCCGAGGTATGTCAGACCTTTCAAGGTGTTAGCCAAAGTTAGGAAAGTTGCCTACAGGCTGGAACTTCCTCAAGAGTTGAGCAGAGTTCACCATACATTCCATGTGTCTAATCTGAAGAAATGTTACGCTGACGAACCATTAGTCATGCCGTTAGAAGGAATTCATGTTGACGATAAGCTCCAGTTTGTGGAAGAGCCCGTTGAAATCATGGAACAGGAGATCAAATGATTGAAGCGAAGCCGGATACCATTGGTTAAGGTTCCCTGGAACTCTAGGCGGGGCCCTGAGTTCACTTGGGAACGTGAAGATTCGTTCAAACAAAAATACCCATAACTCTTCACAAACCGGGCTTCGTCATCCACTATAAGGTCTTAAGCTTTGAGGACAAAGCTCTTTTAACGGGTGGAGACTGTAACATTTCTCAATTTCAAGTCATTTTACGACTCCTATTATTAGTCACTATTTATTATAGTCTGATACGCGTTTACTTTTAATTCTACTTTTGAGCTAAATCGCGTAGACTAAACATCTAATGTAAATGGTCATCAAATAAATTAAGGTTTATATCAAACAAGTAAGAAATAATTATTAAGAAGATAATTATGTACTTTGCGTATTTTATTTTTATTGGTCACGTAAAAGGGTTATGTTTCGTAATAAAATATATTTGGACACACCCCGGAAATACCTAGACTTACCTAGACTCAAACCAATACCCACTTTTTATCCTTAAACACAAAATTTATTAAATTCTTATGTTAAATACCCACTAAGGCCGAATAATATGGTTTAACCCATAAAACCATTCATCCCTTAGATATTAACTAGCTACAAACTCTATTGATCTTAAAGTATATTGATTCATCTACCTAGTTAATTAAGATGTGTCATAATGGTCTCCTAATGGCTATTACGCAATGGATCATAACCAAATTGTTTCTCTTTTGCCCCTTAGGCCATGGCTAAATAAAGAAACATACACACAAACCATATGATCTCCATATCTAGTGTAATCTTGTACTTAGATTGAGCCATTAAAGATTGTACTTGTGTGGTTTAACAAAACAAGGTGTAGTTAACTAGAAAACTTCAAAAACTACCTCCTAGGGCACGAATTTGGTTCGGTTTGGGTTGTTTGTGAAACTAGGAGTGTAACTAGCTCATTTCCTATAAATACACACTCACACTTAACACTTAACACTCTTACAACTCACACTCACTCAAACCATAAACACATATACTCTTTTCTCTTGTTCGGGTCACAAACCGTACCCAAGTACACCCATTCACTAGGGTTTACATACGCGACCTCAAGGTTTACGTGAGCTAGGGTTTGATTATAGATTAAGCTTTAAAGCTTGGATTAGTATTTTGGGTCGTGTCTCACACGTGAGTAGCTTCTTTTTGCACACACGCTTGAGAACAAGCTCTAGGACCACTTGTAAGTCGTATGCGAACCTATGGCAATTGTATTATATTTGTTTTCCTTGTTATCTAGACTATATGTCGCGTATGGATATATGATGCACTAGAGTAATTTCACGCATGTTAATTAAGAAATGTGCTAGTCATACGCACATATGCATACTTGCACATGACTTGTGTGGTACTAGAATATAATGAAACGTGTAAAACGTGACTTAATGACAAGGTAAGGCTTAAGTGGTTTCGTCTAAGTGTAAGTGTGGAAACCAACATGTATACTAACACTTACACATGATTTTTTCGAAGCCTACACATAAACCTTTCCCATAAACTTGATGGCTTGGCTTGGGAACGTATACACTAACTACTTGGATGTTTACATTTGATAAACACGACCATGATGCATGCTAAAATGAGCTCACATAGGTTACTAGCATAATAACGGGTCCTAAGAAACACTAGAGCACTTAACGGGCCATAATTGAATTCGTTAAAACCTAAACGACAACTATTAGGCCCAACAGGCCGCGTCCACAAGGCCACGACTTATCAATAAGCACAACGAGCTTATTTAGAAGCCTAAAGTGCTTACAAAATTCTCATGGGCCTTAGCATACTCTAGAAACCAACTCGAAATCTTATTGGGCTCGACGGCCCAATGACATGTCCGAAATGCGAACCTATAAGCCACAATAAGCTTAAACAGCTTATTCGTAAGCTTACACGGCTTAATGACCTTATTATAAACTTAAGAACACTAATGGACCCCTTGATATCTTCGAGTTAGAGTTATTAGGCTAGAAAGCCCAATAAGTTTGAATAAGCTCAAATAAGCTCACCTGAGCTTATTTTTCAACTTAAACAGCTTATAAGCCTTCTAATAATCCTAGAAAGGTTATTGAACCCAAAGGAATCAAACCCAAACCCCTAGAACCCTTATCGGGCTTGTATCGAGCCCAAACGGCCCAATAATGCGGCTTATTTGCTTATTTGATAAGCTAAACAGTGAACAGACCCTAATAAGCTATTTAAGAAAGGAAAATAAGTTGGAATCACTAAGAAAACCTTAATGGACCTTAGTATTAACTCTTGGTAAAGGCTGTTAGGCCAACGAGTCCAATAAGCTCAAAATAAGCTCAACCGAGCTTATTAATAAGCCAATTTGATTTGTGTAGTTTAGAAAGTTTAACAAGTTTAGAAAGTAAATTAAAATGCTAAGAAAAACCTTTAATGTATTCGGGTTTGAGTTATTAGACTCGCTAGCTAATAAGCTCGAATAAGCTCCAATAAGCTCTCCTAGGCTTATTGGCAGCTTAAGCAAACTTAAATAAGCTTAACAAATGCATTTGTGCTTTTTAAAACTTAATTGGACCCTTAGAACATTAACGACTTTAATGGGCCAATAAGGCCATTAAGCAAATTATCTCGTTAATGCTTATTGATAAGCTTGCGGAGCTTTATATGGCTTATTTGGACTTAATTAAACATAATGCCACTTGTTGGGATTTAATTGGACTTAAAATGCGATTTTTGTAAAGTTAAGGGACCAAAAGTGTAAATTACAAACTAGAAGGGCTAAAACTGTCATTTACTGATTTTCATAAGTATAGGGGTTGTTTTGAACATCCTGAAAGATAAGGGGCTGATGTGAAACTATAAGGACCTAAATTACAACTTTATAAAATGGAAGGACTAAAAGTGTAATTATTGAAACTAAAGGGTTTAAAATGTAAATAAAGCAAAATTATAAACCCAGGGGCTGTTTTGTATTTATAAGAAACTCAAGGGTATTTTGTAAACAAAAGTAAATTATTTAAACACTTAACTAGTCGGGCAGACTATAATATACTCGGGTGTTATTCAGTTTTGAATAACGACTTAATAAATAAGAATATTTATTAACAAGGTAACCCAAGAGCCATCAAACAATTTCAAATACATTAAACACGTACACCACCACACAAGTGATAACAGTATATATTTTAAGTAGCAATTTATTGTAGTTTATACATTGAGTCCTTAGCCTAAATTTGTAGACTAAAACTGGTCGTATTTACTTAGGTATTTGACGGTGTGATACATACTTGGATATTCACTCAGGTGAGTTCATAGCCCCATGTTTTACAATTACTTAAATGATTTACATCCTTGGGGAGAGAACATGCTTTGTTTTACAAATTGGACGCAAGTGTACATTTTATACAATAACTACGTGTTTGCCTAAGTAGCGATAACCCACTGAGCCCTTTATCATGAACTGTCAATTACTGGATTGTGAGCGCGAATGTTATAGATAGATCTATTTTGGATTGACAATCCCTGTTCGGGTGATTAGCTATCCCCGGGAACGAACGTATACCATGTCGGATTTGGGATGTTGCGGGTTAGAACATCATTCACGGGCATTCATTGCCAATTGATAAGTGTAAAATACACATATCCGTTTATGCCTAAAATGACCCAATTAAGCCCAAAACAGACAAAAAATGGCAACAATATGCTTGTATTTGTGTTTTGTGTATGCAGGTACGGATAAATCAGAAATCACAAGAAAACCATCAAAAACAAGCAAGCACGGACACGAGAACGGAAGAGTGAACAGAAGCCAGAAGCAAAGCCAGGAAAAGTCAAACCCTCAGTCAAAGTGGTCAAATCATGGTCAACAAAAGTCAACAAGACCTAAAATATTTCACTTAAGCCCCTCAACTTTCAGAAAAGTTCATAAATGGTCCCTAAACCCAAGCCATGGGCTTATGTAACAAACAAGCATTTTGTTAATCAAATGTATCTTTATTTTTCAAACGACACGTTTAGTAGTCGTTCTCAGAATCTTGTGCTATTGACCCATAAATGTAACGCCCTCGGATATTCAACATTCCGCTGCGTACTCAGATTTGAGGGTGTTACAGTCAGGGGAATCACTGCTACCATAGATAGGAAGGTCAAGGTATTTGTTTCTGAGGCCTCCATTAGAAGACATCTCAAGCTTGAGGATTCTGAAGGTCTTAAAACTCTACCTACTGCAGAAATTTTTAAGCAACTGGCTCTCATGGGGTATGTAATCACTTCTGATAGCCTAACTTTTCAAAAGGGACATTTTCCCCTCAGTGGAAATTCTTCATTCATACCATTCTCCACTGTTTGAGTCCTAAGAAGACTGCTTGGGAGCAGTTTAGTAGCAATATAGCTACTGCTATCATTTGCCTGGCAACTAACCGTACCTTTAACTTTTCCAACTTAATTTTTGAGGCCATGGTAAAGAACTTAGATAGTAGGTCAAAGTTTTTGATGTATCCCAGATTCATTCAAATCTTTTTGAACAAACGCAAGAGAATGCTTTTCCCTTATAAGAGAACATTTCCTACTCCTACCCTTACACAAAAACAGTTTAGTAATATAAAAAGGGCTTCCAAGGGATATTCTAGGGTGGAGATTCCACTATTTCCAACCATGCTTACTACACCTGAGTCATCTCCTTCCAGAATAACATCTTCACCATCCTTATCACCCCAAACATATTCATCTACCTCACAACCACCATCTACACCACTATCTAACCAAACCACACCTGTTACTGAGGAGGCTGCTCCAATGCCTCATGAATCACCTCTCCAAAGTGTTCACTTACTTGGACATGATGAGGGTAGTTTATCACTTAATGAATTGACGGATCTCTGTACCTTACTATCCAAGAAGGTTGAAAGCTTGGAGTCTGAATTAAAGCAAACAAAACAGACCTACCATGCTGCTCTTACAAAACTGATCAAAAGGGTGAAGAAGTTAGAGCAGACAATCAAGACAAGCCAAGCTAGGAGGAGAGCCAAAGTTGTAATCTCTGATGATGAGGAAGCTGAGGAGGATCCTTCCAATCAGGGGAGGAGTTTGATTGAAGAACTAGACTTGGATGCTGGAATTTCTTTGGTTCCTCCACATGCTGCAGATCAGGGGAAGATTGATGATACTTAGATTAGTGATCAACCTGAAGAGCAGTTAGGTGTTTTTAGTGCAGCTACAGCTCTTGCAGATGCAGCTAGAAGAAGACAAAGTGTTGAAAATGTTCAAACTTACACCAGGAAGAAGAGAGAAGTTAGTTACTGTCAGTGGCTGTGTGTAGTACTGTAGTGATAGGTTCGTTACTGCAGATAATAGTATGCTAGTGAATTGGTAGTACTGTGGTGTAAGGAAAGGGCAAAAGGCAAGCAATTATGCATGAGTCTGAGTAACTAAAGAAAATCAAGAAGAGGGTTCAAGTATGTGGACTAGCCAATTCTTATGCTTGTTAAGCATGGTGAATTGATAACCATTTGTTGTGTGGTGGTTAGCCAACACTCAATCCTCTTTCACTTCATCAGTCTTAATCTTTAGATTCTAAAACAGCAAGGTATCTTCTGATAAAATCTTATCAATCCAAAGCCATTTGTACTTTCTTCTTCAGATCTAATTTTAGCTTTAGCATTTTGCACCCACTATTTCCTTCTTAAGGGATACTTCTTTTCTATTCAGCATGTGAAACAACCTATCCTTCATTCGTCTTCAATGTGTGTACCCCTGAAGAAACTGTGCAGCTTCCAAATGATTATATTCCATCATGCTGGTGAGTTCCAAACTATCTTGTTCTTCTGGATTGAAAAAACCCATAACTATCAAATTTCCCCAATAAGAACTTATCAAAACCTTCAGGATCTTATCTTTGATATCTGGCCATCACAAGTTTGTAATACACACATCTACGTCTTCTCTGTCAAACACTGAAAGCATGTCTCAATGTACTGAAGAATCTCTTTTGACCATTACTTCTAGTTACCACATTCAAATTAATCTCTTCTGATCCATTTGATTCATCAATCTGTGGTTTAGTGCCAAGATTCTCAGTCTTCCAGTCAATGATTGGATACTTTTTGTCAAGTACTTCATAATCTACTTCCTTGTCCTCATCTGGAGCTATTGTTAAACACAATCTCAACTCATCATTTTCTTTCTCAATGTCAGATAGGTCATCTTGAGAAGTATCTTGTTTGAATCTTCTTTTCCTTGACTTCATCTTTTTCCTTGTACCCTGCTTTCTCTTTCTTGTGTTCTCTTCTTCTTTATCCTCTTGCTTGACTTCTTCTTTAGATTCCTGCTTGATCTCTTCT
This sequence comes from Tanacetum coccineum, assembly GCA_026074375.1. NCBI lineage: Eukaryota > Viridiplantae > Streptophyta > Magnoliopsida > Asterales > Asteraceae > Tanacetum > Tanacetum coccineum. The sequence goes on from BQNB010055799.1 coordinate 12,763, forward strand.
CCTTTGGAGGAATCTTTCTTTTTCATTTTCTTGATTAGGCTTTCATCTGCAAACAGATCCAATAGCAATGGAAATCTTCAGTGGACATTTTTATCTTTTCATACATGTTGTATGTCTTCCAAACTTTTACTCTTTAAGTAGAATGTTTGTGGTTTCCCACATGCTTTAAGTAGGTCATCATTGATTTCCTTAATTGATTCTTGGTTGGAGGTCTGTTTATGATTGCCTCTTATGATTCTTTGTTAGAGCACAGGACTTCTTTGAGCAGCAATTGTATCATGAAGGAACTTAGCTCTTTCTTCTATAGTGAACTGCTCTCTTTCTTGCTCTTGAAGCTTCTCAGCAAGGATTCTGTCCGCCTCAATTCTTGCCTTGATATCATCAAAGTTTTTAATGAGAGCTTCATTTGTTGCTTCTTCTTCAGCCAATCTATTTCTCTCCTCTTCAGCTTCCCATTCTTCTTGAACTTTCCTTGCAACTCTTCATCATCTCAAGCTGTTTGAATTTTAACAGCTTGAGGAATATCATCTCTTCACTTTCAGATTCCATCAACCCTCTTCAATCTACTTCTTCCCTTTGGTCTTTAGGATCAATCTTTGGAAGAGTTTTAAATGTGAGAATGATCTTTGAGAAGGTAGCCTAGGTCTATCAATTTCTTCAACCTCTGCAACTCCTTCACCTTTCTCTTTTTCTTTAGAGACAGCTTGGCTTTACTCTGTTGAGTAGAAGTGTAGCTATATTTCAATTCATCCACCAAATTTCATAGATTGTGGGAGTGTGAGTGGTGTTTGGAGAAGCTTGAGTAGCAATTTCTTCCTTAGATGATTCTTCAGTACCTTCTACTGCCCAGGCAGTATATCAACTTTCTTCTTAAGTACCTGGTCTTTGCTCTTCAGTACTTTAAGATCTTTCAGTTCTTCAATTGTCATCAGCACCTCCAATTTGTTCATCAGTACTAACTTTGGATCCGTCAGTACTAACTTTTGGCTTGTCAGTACTAACTTTTTCAAAGTCGGTACTAACTCCTTCAAAGTCGGTACTAACTTTTTCCTTGACGGTACTAACTCCATCTTCAGTACTAACTCTATCTTCATCCTCCATACCTTTTGTCCTCCCTTCACTTTGAGCATTGTCTGTTTCCATGTGATCAATGTTGTCTTCAGGCATTACATCAAACATAGGATCTCTTTGAACTGATGATTCTCCTTTTGCAATCTTCCTCCCTTGTTTGGATACATTCTTTTTGTGCATCTTTTGTTTCTTTGAGGAGCTCTTCCTTGGGAGTCTTTTCTGCAATGAGACAGTCTTCAGATATGCTTTGAAATGTTTGATGACAGGTGTAGCTTGCCTTTTGAGCTTTGTGATCTTGGCCTTCAAGAGTTTAATTTCTTTGGCTTGATCTGAAACCTGTTTACATAGAGATATACAAAGATCATAGACATTTGGGAGTGTCATTGCATCCTCATTCCCTGAAAGGGATATATCATTGGATGAATGATCTCCAAGATTCTCACCAGTTGGTTCTGGGATTGAATCAGGAACAGTAGGAGTGGGTGAAGGTTGTGGTGAAGGTCTGGGTGAAGGACTTGGGGAAGGGTCAGGTTGTTGCTCAAAAGGTACCTCACTAGGTTGAGCAGAAGTTGAGTCAGGTAGTGACTCATTTGGGACTTCACTAGTGGGAGCAGGGGAGGGTGATGGTTGTTCAACAGATAGTCTTTCTGAGGAAGCACCCTCATCCTGAGTTGGTTGGACCAACATAGTATCAAACAAAGGTGTAACTTTGCCTGAGAAACGTTTGCCCTTCTTATATAAAAGACAAACTTTAACTTAGTTAACTATTTATAGGAAGTGAATCTAAAGGAAACAGATATTTAGTAATTTTTCTACCTAAAATATAGATAAAACGAGGATACATGCCAAACTTCTTCTAGCTTCTAGATGTTAAGATACCATCAAAAAATTATTTGGAAAAATTATACTTTTGTTTTGTTGTTAAACAAATGACAGCTTTGCAATGTTTGTAGGAATTTGATCCCAAGAGGTACTTATGGGCTTAACAATTTATCATTAATTGTGTGAAATAAAAACCACCATTGGGGTGAAAACAAGGCTTTATTAAATGTTAACACAGTTAAATCCCCTTCATATCCCATACGCTGAATAGTATCAAAGATAGCTTGATTTGGTAATGTATCTATCCCATTAGCATCATCAAAAATAAGATCAGTTCGAATTGATGCCTCAGAGATAGACACAACCTTGCCAGCTACTTTGGCAGTTATGTGCCTTACATTGTTGATTGTTTTGGACTTGGCAGACGTCCAAAACTGTTCAACGAATTGGTTGAAACAACAGGACTCCCCCCCGTACAGTGAGCGCCATGAAAAAGATAACTTCTTCAAAGAAAATCAATTTTTGGGGGGGGGTGGGGGGTGGGGGCAACTTCATGAAACTGCCATTCCCCTTTAGTCTTTTCCAAGTATGGATATGTTGTTGCTTAAGACAGGACTCAAGAGCAGCCATGTTGCTTAGAAGAGAGAGATCGTCGGTAAGAGAGATTAGGGCTTGTAATGAAAAAGGTTAGTTAGAGAGATTGACTGAGTAAGTGTGCGATTGAAATGGATTCTTATAGGTTAGGGTGACTCTAATTTTAAGAAAATGTTCCAATTTTACATACTTGTACCCTTGGCGGATTTTTCTCTAACATCTCTTTAGCGGTACAAACTTTGCCCAGCGGTACTAACTTTGCATGGTCGGTACTAACTTTGTCCAAACTGAGAATGAACAATGTAAGTATCAGGACTGCTTTAGCACCTTTAGTAACTCTTCTCAGTGACTCTCTAAATCTTCTTAAGGCTTTTTCAAGCATCATTTAGGTAATAAAAATGTAGACTCCATCACCTGACCCATCTAACCATGACTCACTATTCAGGTGGCCGAACCAACTTCTCCTCACCATCAACACATACTAACCAATTTTATCTGGTAATACTCTTTGGATGGTCTACTTAATCTCATGTCATCAAAATGCTTCACAAGAGAATTCTTACTTTTAATCAAACGTAGATTTTCCATCATTTTCCACCATTTCATTTTGTGTCTTACAATGATCCTCAAGAGTCTTCACAAGTAATTCCCTCGTGTAGTTGAATCTTGATGGGTAGAAAGGTGGAGCATAAGAGTTTAGGGGTTTCTTGGAACAAGTTTGATTTGGCATGGTGTGTTTTAGCTTGTTGAAGAGTATGCTTTGTGATTTATGTTTCATCCACAGATGACCCATTCATATTGCCTCCCTTTAACCAATGTAGCTTATGGATTTATCATCCCAATGGGAACACAACCAGAACTGATAATCGGCTAACATCAAATGCCTTGGTTAGTAGATCAGCTACATTGTCATCAGTGTGGATCTTAAGCACTTGTATGAGTTTCTTCTCATATGCATCTCTTATGAAGTGGTGCCTAATTGCAATATGCTTTGTCTTTGAATGATATACTGGATTCTTTACAATGCAAATGGTGCTTTCATTATCAATGTAGATCTTTGTGTTCATGAAGTTGAACCCATAGTCTAACATTTGATTTTGAATCCATAAAACTTGCCCACAGCAGCTTGCAGCAGCAACATATTCAGCTTCTGTTGTAGAAGTGGCCACAATGGTCTGCTTTTTGCATTGCCAAGTAATGAGTCTCCTGCCAAGAAATTGACAACCTCCTGTTGTGGATTTCCTGTCAAGATTTGCTCCAGCATAATCACTATCTAAGTAGGATTCCAAGTCAAATGAAGACTCTCTAGGATACCAAAGGCCCAGTTTGGGTTTGCCCTTTAGGTACCTAAAAATTCTTTTGACAGCACTTAAATGAGAGGTCTTTGGAGTGACTTGAAACCTTGCAACAGCACAGACTGCAAACATTATGTCAGGCCTAGAAGCAGTCACATACATTAAGGAGCCATCAGTGATCCTAAGAGATGGGACATCAAATCATGGCTTCATCACTTTGACTAATGGCTTCTGGTCTACAATTGGAGTATGGCAGTCTTAACAATTGCAAAGTCAAACTCTTCGGAGTTCAGCTACATACTTATTCTGGCTTATAAATATACCATTTGGATTCTGTTTGACTTGTAGACCAAGAAAGAAAGAGAGCTCTCCCATTGAACTCATCTGAAATCTACTCTTCATCAATGCCTCAAACTCATCACACCAAGACTTCTTTGTAGACCCAAAAATGATATCATCCACATTAGATTGAACTAAATTGATATCATGTTTGTCCCTTCTTTAGGAAAAGAGTCTTGTAATTGTCCCCTCTTTCTTGTATCTATTCTTCAACAAGAAAGAGATAAAGTAGCCTACCATGCTCCTGGGCGCTTGGATGCAACCCCATATAGAGCTTTAACCACTTTGTAGACTTTCCAGGATACTTGAGGATCCTAGGAAAACATGGTGGTTGAGACACATATACCTCTTATCAATCTTGTCATAGAGAAAGGCCTTTTCACATCCATCAGGATGACTATAAAGCCCCTATATGAGGAAAATGCTAAAAGATCCTTATGCTTCCAGCCTAGCCACAAGGAGCAAAACTTCATCATAGTCTATTCTTCTTTTGCCTTGTGTCCTGCAGCAAACCAATCTTGCTTTGTTCCTAACAACCACTCCGCTTTCATCCTTCTTTATTTCGGTACACCACTTTGTTTACGATAACCTTTTTCCCATAAGGCAAATCTCTAGATCCAAACCTTTGAATTCAAACTGCAACAATTCTTCTGGCATAGCATCAACCAGCCTGCCTCTTCAAGAGCTTCTGAAATCATCTTGGGTTTAAGTAGAGATAGCAAACAAGCAAATAAGCACTCCGCAAACGTACCTTATGATATGTTTCTCCTTAGCTATTTTGCACATAAACTAACATAGAGCATGAGCTTCAGAAACTTTTATTTACTTTGCTTCTTGTTTGTACTACTGTAGTTGGAGCTCCTGAATAGTGTTGAAGGATGAGAGGGATCTAATTTCTTGATGTGGAATAGGACTAACCTTCACAACTGTTTCAAATTTGTAAAAGTCAGCCTCTGCACCCTCATCATCATAAGTGAATGTGTAAGATACATCAGTAGTATTCTTTCATGAATATCCTCAGTGGAGGTATTTCAGAGTTCATCTTTTTGGGAATTTTGTTGTGTTAGAAGAGTTAGGTCCCTCATTTGCACTGCCGCACTAACTGGTGTGCTAACGAGTTTTAACAAGTTAGTACGCTTGCTTTAGCTGTTGGGCTAACAGTACTAATAAAATGTTAGTACGTTGACTTAGCAGCCCTGCGTGAGTAACCAAGTTCTAGTTTCTTGTTCAAGATTCTTCTGAGAGCTCAGCTTCTATTAGCTTCCTTTGCTGCCTTTTGAAGTCTTGACAAGATCATCAAAATGACTTGTTTCTTATCTCTTGGACCTTCTCTCTGTTTCTTGTTTTTGGAGCAAATGGGTTTGTTGAAGAATAAGAATGCATATGGGAGTTCAGAGCAGTATGGAGCAGTTCATCTTCTTTTTTAGAAGCCTCTGCATTCAATCTTGTCTTTTGTACCTGTATTTTTGGTTAGATTTTCTTGTTGACATGCATGAAGGTTAGCTTGAATTCTCTTCTCTAACAGAATGAAGAGTTCATGAATCAGGTCAAATAATCAAGGTCAGAAAACGCCAGATGTGGTTCCTTTTCCTGCTACATTGGGTTTGTTCTCTAAAATTTATGTGCAGGTTTTCTTCAACTCTTTTGTACTAATATGTCTACTCTTAAAACGCCTTGCTTTTGTAGATAATACCCAACCAAATAATCCCTCATCTGATTTTTTCCAAAAACAAAACTTGCCTAAGATTTGGTCTATGGTGTTCAAGATAGGTCACATGGCACCCAAAGGATCTTATATACTTATATTTGGTGTTTTACAGTTAAAAAGGTCATAAGGGGTTTATTATGAGGCTTGTTCTACTAATACCCTGTTTTAGAACATAACAAGCATAGAGTACTAACACTACTTCAGCCAAAAAAAGTGTTAGGTAAAAATGATCTGCAAGCATTTGGTCCTTGCTGCTTCAACTAGGGTCTGTTCTTTCTTCCCTCAGCAAACTTCCATGTTTGTTGTGGAGTTTTGGCATTGTTGATCCCTCTTGATCCTTTTTTTTTTAACCTTACAGAAGTTCAATAACATCCCTGTTTTTAAATTTTGTTCCATTCATATCATCTAATAATTTTAACCTTTTGATTCAATTGGTTTTATTGTTCTTATAATTTCATTAAGGATTGCACAGTTTCATCCTTAGTTCTTAAGAAAAATGTCCAACTAAATCTGTTAAAATCATCAGTGATAACCAAACAATAGGTCTTATGGTTTATGCTTCTCACAGATGTAGGTCCAAACAAGTCCATATGAAGAAGTTGTAGAGGGTGACTAAAAGAGCTAACTAACTGGGCCTTACAAGAAGCTTTGTGTTGCTTCCCTTTCTGACAAGCAACACAAGTGTGGTAATTTTGAAAAAGCTTTGTAGGTAAACCTCTGACAAGGTTTCCCTTTACAAGTCTGTTCAGGTTTTTAAAGTTTACATGACCCAACCTCCTATGCCATAAGTTAGATTCATCAGTTGTAGCCTTTGCAATTAAACAAGCCAAACCTCCTAAAGGAACAATGTTCTCTAAATTGAAACTGTACATATTGTTTTGTCTGGGGACTTTAAGTAATATTTGATTTTCATCAGGTAACTTAAAATCAGGAGACAAAACAAGACATTCAGAGTCAGTAAACAAAACCTTGTTCTTTTTGTCACACATTTGTGACACAGAAAAGAGATTGAAAGGTTGAAGTTCTTTCACAAAGCTTACATCCTCAAAATCTAACTTACCAGTTTTTATTTTCCCTTTACCAGTAATATAGCCTTTACTACCTCCAAAGGCAACAGGGCCACCATTGAAGTCTTGAAAGTCAGCAAGGTAAGCCTTGTTCCCTGTCATGTGCCTGGAACATCCACTATCAATAATTCCTTTATTCTGAAGATTTCTATGTGGATTATCCTGCACATTTAAAAGAAAGTGATTAGACTCTCTTAGGGACCCAAGCCTGTTTGGGCTTGAGTCTGCCTAGTGGATCTTTGAAAGTTGAATAATTTCTAAGGCTTGATCCACCAATGTATTTGGAGAGAATATTTTTGTTGTATCCTGGTGTTCTCCATTTACAACCTGCTGAGGACTTAACAGCAGTGTCCCATTTTTCCCCAACAGTACTAACTTCTTTTACCTTAACAGTATAAACCTTTTGGTTTGATAAATTTGTTTTTAGTACTGTTGTTCTTTTGAAAGGCTTTGTTGATGGTGAATGAGTTTTGTGAAATACATTTGTTGGTCTAACATCATTCACAAAGGGCTTAACAGTATTAACTTTCAGAGCAGTGCTAATTAGTACTGTCTGTCTGTTAACATTTTGTCTAGCAGTACTAACTCTTTTAGTACTGCTAGCTTTAGCAGTATTAACTGGATTAATTCCAGTTCTTGTTTGTACTGCTAAAGTTACAAATTGATTTTGTTGATTTACCCTTTGACCATTGTTCCATGTTGGTTTTCTCACCCCTGTTCCATTACCCTTAGACATATTTTGTTTGTTCAGTTCAACTTGTTTAGCCAGTTTAACATGATAATCACAATCTCTTATTAAATGACTAAAACTACCACAAACAAAACATGCTCTTTCAGTAACCCCATTCCCCAACTCTTTGTTGTTAACCTTAGGTTTTTGACTATGTGTAGACTGATTCTTAACATTTTCCCTAGGTGTTTTTATTTGCTTGTTAGCAAAACTAGGTGTATCAAGTTCTTTAGTTTGTACAGTCACACACTCATCATCACTGTCTGATTCATACTCCTCAATGATAGGAGCATCAGACCAGACCTTAGGTTGAACTTCTACATTTGTTTCATTGACAACTGGTTCAGACACTAATTCAGAAGGTTCTGTACTAATGTTAGAGTTACAGGTATCAAGTTCAGTTGTTTGGGATTCAGATTCACTTGGTTGAGTCTTTTCTGGACCATATGTATATTGTGAGTCATCTATTTCAATATCAGGTCCAGAGGGCAAATAATTCCCTGTCATGGGTGGAGGTACTGCTTGCATTTCACCTGTTTTAGCAAGCCTTTTATGCAAAGGTAGATTTTCAGAATCACTTTTATTGCACCTAAAGACACTCTGAAAAACTTCATTTTCATAACTCAAATTCCCACTATATCTGTAATCACCATACCCTAGCCCAAATTTATCCCTGGCACTCATAGAATAATTTATAATTTTACCAAGATTTTTTGAAGAATGATTCCATTTGTTTACTATGACTTCTAAATCATCTTTTTCTTTTTGAGCTTTAGCCAACAATGTCTTATGGTATGTTAGAACATCTGTTTTTGTCATCTCAATCTATTTTCGACAAATTTTGTATCTTTTGTTCATACCAAAGTTGACCTTGTTGATGGGCAACTAATTGTGCTTCAACTTTCTTAAGACCTTGAGTATAAGCCTTTATTTCTACGCTAGCATCACTAAGTTCCTCTCTCTGAACATCATATAGTCTTTTAAGATTAGCATAAGACTCTTTACACTCATTTGAACAGGAAGTTACCTGTGTGTTTGATCCTGAGCTGTTGCTAGCCATGAAAGCAAAATTTTCATTATCTTCTGTATGAGCTGTCCAATCAACACATTCTCCATCAACTGTCTTCCAGTTATGCTTTCATCTCTATTTCCAGTTCTTCTCCCTTCTCTATTTCCAGTATTCCATCCATCTCTCCTTCTATTCTCTTCCTTTGTTCTACACTCTCTTGCAAAATGCCCTGTTTTGTGGCAGTTGTAGCATTCCACTTTGGTTTTATCAAAACCAACAGGTTCTTTTGCATCAAACTGTAGCTTTCTACCAGTCTTCTTGTAGAACTTCTTTATTCTCATGGAGATCATTGCCACTTGCCATTTTAAGTCCATTTCTTCAAGGTCATATTCATCAACCTGGTCTAAGTCCTCATGATCCAGTTGAGGACAACTAGATTGACTTGCAAGCAAGGAATATGATGATGTTGATGTTTGTTCATGCTTTGAACAATGACCAGAAGTGTTGGAAACACCATAAGCAGTACTAACTTCATTAGTACTGTTGGTGTTTTCAGAAACAAATGCTACATTTTGCAAGTTGGAAGATGATGCAGTAGAGCCTTTTACATCATTTTCAAAGACTCTTAGATTGTTGTACAAGTCATCAAAACTGAGACTGTCCATTCCTGGTTTGTTCCTCATAATTAAGGAAACTTGTAACCAAGCAGAAGGTAGAGATCTTAGAAATTTCTGATTTGCATCTTCAGTAGATACACCTGCTCCATGAATCTCTAGCTGACTGAGAAGACTTTGGAATCTCTCATAGCCTTTGTGAATCCCATCTGTGTTGGATACAGTGAATCCTTCAAACTGTTGCTTCAAGATGTACTTCTGCATCTTTTTGGATTCATCATTTCCACCAAATCTTGATTTGATAGCATTCTACATTTCTTTTGCATCATTTATCTTATGGAATTTGGCTAGATGATCTTCTGGAATGGCCATCAGCAAGGTGGTCCTAGCTTTTCTTTCTCTTTCTCTGGCCACTACTTCTTCTCCTGTTTTAGGAGGCAAAATTTTAATTTGTCCTGATGTATCAGTTGTGACTGATACATGACCATTTCCATTTTGGATTACCTCCCAAATTGGATAGTCTGTATGAGCCAAGTAGTGTTCCATCTTCATAGCCCATATATCATATTCTCCCTTTTTGAGAATAGGGAGCTTGATGGTTGAGACTGTATGAGGAGTTTGTTGTGTTGGTGTTTGTTGTTGTGTTGGTTGTGGAGGTGGTGGTGGTGGATTTTCATCTTGTGTTCCAGACATGTTTAGTTTTGTTGGTTGGAGATGAATAACTGGTTTTATCTGTTCTTCTTATTCAAAGTTTCTCAAAGGCTCTGATACCACTTGAAGGTCCTTGTAAAACTGAATGGATCTTTGCAGCCTATAAAGGATGATAGCCAAGATGTATAAATACAAATGACTATGTAGAAACAATGACTATGAATACAATATGTTAATGCGGAATCTTAACACAAGTACTAAGAAGAACAATGAACAACTGAATAACAACTTTGTTAAAGTGTTCTTGAGGATTACAGATTGCTAACTATGATATTGTGTATATTTGCTAAGCTTCTGTCAAAACTATATCTAACTATGCCTAGGGTTCCTTTTATATATTAAGGATAACACATAAAAGGCTTACAAATCTTTTTCTAAATATCTCATAATAACTTTTAAATATACTTCTCAACTGGTACAAACTAACTTACTACAACACGGGACTAAAACTAATCAAACAGGTATTATATTTGTACTGTCGGTCACTAAGATTACCTGTCAGGTAACTTAAACTATTTGATATGTCCGGTACTAAGTTTAAGAAACACTCTAATCCTAACAGGATTCACCATTAGCGGCATATCTGATAAGAACTTGCATTAAACAAGTCAATAATTCTTCAAACCCATTTACTTTCATCCAGGTTTCTATAAAAAGCAACCAAATTTGTGAGGTTTATTAACAGAACTTTAGGGTTCGACATTGTGTTGGGTATTGATGTATGAATGACTAAAATTGATTAGGGTTTATGATTAGAGAGTATCTCAAAGTGTATGAAATCGATCAGAATGAGTGATTGAAACTCTTAATAAGAGTTTTTATAAAAATCACCCTCAACTGCATTAACATAAACTGGCAGCTTTAGCTAAGACTGGCTTAGTAAGTAGTATAGTGTATCGCCTCGTGAACATTAATTAACCAAGCTATAGTAAGTTTATGCCTTGATGGACATCAAATAAAGTCTAATTTTTATAGCATCGTTGTATCACGATTTAACTCATTTTGTTTAGATATTGCAAAAAAAATTGTTACTTAATCGTTTATATGGGAATTGCATAGTAATTATGGAGATAAATTGGTGAAACATAGAAAAAGGCGGCATTTGAGCTTAAATGAAGATATTTTGAAGATTACTATCCTGAAGACCAATACGCCGTATCCATCATGGAAGATATGGCGTATCCGTGCTTTGCACTCACCAAAGACCACAAATAGAAATGAAGATCAATACGCCGTATTCATGAACTATAAATACACGTTATTCAATGTTTATTATAACAAAGATTTGGAAGATATCAAACTCCCGCGCGCCCCTCTCACTCCCAGCCTCAATGCCCTAATCCTCGACCCCGCCACTCCCCCCCACCACCCCCCCTCCGCAGCCTGGTCACAGGGCGTAACGAACCGACTACCAGACTAAAATAATTCCGCACGACGCGCACAACCTAAAGATTTAAGTATGCAAGTGAATAACCTAACACCACCTTGTTGATAAAGAGACAATTTAAGAGTCTAGAAGGTCAGGAATAAGAGCCTCTAGATCTTCAGGATATCTCTTGTTTGCTTTGCATAATCCGAGAGTACGCATTATCATCTAGGTTTCTTTACTTTGAATCGTTCATATATCAAACGTGTGATTTTTACAATGACTATCGGCTGATACCTTTAGGTATCAAGCCATGTTTAATGAAGATCTAATGTTTGGGTTGGTTATCTTGAGTGTCTTAATTTAACGATTGATAGTTTGTTTATGTTATTAATTTATATTCATTTTCGTGCTGTAGTACTGCGAAACTATCATTCAACTGGTCTAGATTTACATATTTAATGAGCTGCAACTTGGTGTTGTTTGGGATTAGGCTTAAGAAGTTGGAGATAGCTCTCCATATTGCCAATTTATATATCCATAGATTTATAGAATCACAAAATATTGCACCTATTTTTGCCTTTAGATTATGTGAGTTTGTTGAGACACTAATGGTGACCTTTGTTTATCAAGAGTACGTTCTATATTCCCATATCGGTCATCGCTAGTCGTCCCCTAGCTCAGCGGCGACTCACTAGTATATCAAAGAAAGCATTAAGTAGTAAGTGGGAGGTAATAGTTCGATGAGCTTCAGGTGTAAGTATAAGAGCACCATCTACTTAGATTCCTAAGATAGATTCTAAATCAACATAAGGGTGCTTTATGCGGATGCCGGCCTAATTGTGACAGGTATTAGCCGTGTCTAGGTCTTAGACAGACAGTACCCCTATGTCATAGGCAATGATATGCCACCCTTCGAGATAGTCAATCATTGCCATAAATATACAACCTGCATTTTTATCAGATTATTCATGGTTGATACGTTTTCCTTACTAGTTTCTTGACCAGTTCCTCTATCGCTTTGTTTGTTCTCTTGTGTGATGTTTATTGCTTTTATTTGTCATCAAACTTAGGTTTAGATACACCAAAACCTTGTGCCAGTCTCTCTAGGTGAAACCCCCTCGTTTTGCATTAGTTTTAGGTTTTAAACTTAGATACTAAAATAATGAGAGAAATTAGGAATTAACGCTCCTTGCTCTTCAGTGAATCGACACCCTCTACGTACCCAATGAAACAACAATTGACTTGGTACACTGCTCTGTTAATGTGTTGTTTTTAGCGTTTAGTCAGCATAATAATATAAATAGTAAAAATTTGATTCTTAAAAAACACCTACCAACGACACATCAAAGTTTTTGGTGCCGCTGCCAAGGGAGTGTAAGTTGTTTAATCTTGTATTTTATTAGTGTTTTAGTTTAGATTTAGTGTAGAATTATAGTGATTTCGATTCTATCTGTGTGTTTGTTTGTAGTGTATTATTTTTTGCATTGTATATTTTTGCCATTTTGTTGTGTTGTGTGTTTTTTGCAGTATTTAAGTACGATGTAATTTTTTAAACAAATATAGCGTATTCATATTTATTGGATACTTGTCGTATAATTCTATTTCAAACCAATACAACGTATTTTGACTCTCATGCAATCAATATGGTACGCTCAGTTCACTGAATACAATTTATTTAGCTATTTGTCAGTTTTCTATCTTAGCGAAATATTTATTACCAAGTCACAATGGACGTCGACCCCAACATTATCATGGAAGGAGTAATCAGGACTTGAGGAACGAAAAAGTCATAGGCGTGGTAAAGGTGTATAATTAGGAAACCTGTACGTTATGGTCAGATCTGGGATGGATGAAGACATATAATGACCTCAGATATATTGAAACTGAAATTCCCAGCTATGTCTTTAACGACACGTTAAACAATAAAGCAGTAAGTACTCTTCTGTGAGCCTCGGATAAGTTCTCTTAATGAAGACATTTGACTTTTAGATATCGTTTTGACGATCCGACGTTGAAGATTGCAGAAAGTTAAATTATTACAAAAAATCATTATTTCATACAAAATACATTCCTACGTCATGAATTTAAAACAGATTCAAAAAAATGATCATTATAAAGTCATTATGCATATCATTACCATCACCGAGCCAACGACTCTTGTTTATTTTAATGATTTAGACAAATTTAAGATTTTTGAGAGATAATAGCTTTCCGGCCATTGTTGACATTGATGCTCTTAAGTCTAAATCAGATTTATTACTGAACGATTTTAAACACTAATATATCGATGTATTTATTTGAAAGAATGAAAACATCATTGTTACCGAATGTCTGATGAAGAGGAAACAAACATTTTAAAACTTATAATGATCTATTTCTTTACTCGTAATTTATCCAAATGATTCAAAATCAAAGTTAAGGTCATATTAATGATTTTTAAAGTCGATATTGAACACTCTTCAGAGGATTTGTCTGTCACTACAAGTACTGATGTTAAATATACCGATGTTGGTGCTACAGCACAAGTGGGTCAAATATGCTTTTGGAAAACAAAGTCATGATACATCTAATATGTTAATATTTAACTCTAGATTTAAGATGCATCCGGGAAAGCTCAAGTTAAAATGGTACGGCCCGTGTGTAGTAAAAATTGTGCATCCATATGGAACCATAGGTTGAAAAAGTATCACGATGGATACAATAATGTGGAAGAGAAAGAAGTGGTTGAAATGGATGGTAACTAGAGTAACGTGAAGAAAATAGAAGCTGAAGAAAATTCTAACTTAAAGACTTCGCTGTAAACAAAAATGCTTCCCCGGGAGACAACCCGGAATGTTATTTAATTTTGTTACCGAGTTTGTCTTCCCAGACTTCAATACGGCGTATCCGCCCCATACCATACGGCGTATTGAATGTCTGGACGTTATCAGTCTTTATTTTTCATGCACTTTAAAAATATTTTAGTCAGTTTCGCGAATACGCCGCATTCATCTACTTGATACGCCGTATCCACAGTCTGACCCGTATTTAGTTTGTTTTAGTTTAGTTCAAATTAACCGTAGATACCAAGATAGGAATGTACCTGTTTTTCCTATATTTTACACAGGACCCCATGAAGGAAATATCGACGAATATTGGTGGAGAATTTACAAATCTGGAAATCTTGAACTGTTGGAGTCTTGAAACCTCAAGACGGCTGTTCAACACATGATCTTGCTCATAAACGCAAATTGGAGAATCTACCGAGCAAAAATCAGGGGAGTTTCTCATTCTAATTCTTTTAAAATTCCTGTATTTAATGTTTTAAATATACAACGAGGACGTTGTATAATTCAAGTGGGGGGATGGAATTAGAATATTTACTTGTCCTAAATTTTCACAATAAAAGGCTTAAATTATGCTCAAATTTAAATTTTTTCAAGCATACTTTTGTGAAATTACATGTTACATAACCCGCACACAATAACCCTTGATAGATATTGTGAGGATTTAACCTTTTCGTTTCCAAATGTTTACCTAAATTCCACAAAATATAAGTGTGTCGGTGATGTTGTAGACTTTAGAACTTGGCTTGGTATATCTATTCGAGACCACAATAATGAGTATTATGGATTTATTTGGAGTAACATGTTTAAATTGGTAAATCTTAGGATCACCCAAATCGCCTATACATGTTGTTTATTAACTAACTACACCGGTTAGTTAACCTCCAGTTTAAACCCTTCCACTCTCATCTTTAGAGTGATAATCCACTAGAACAACTCGTAGAGTCAATCCTTTAGGAATTTACACCAATTATTTATTTCGTTACACCCTTACACCTTAACCTACCCTGTTAGATTAAGTTTAATTTATAGTTGCTAGTTGCTTAAAGTGTAAAGTCTGTATTTCCCGAGTCTTGTGTCATTTTCTATCTTTGGTGCGGTTGGAAATTTGCACATTGCAAATGGGAATGTATACTAGTAGTCAAAGCTCATGTGATTTTACTACATTCACAATTAATGGTGAATCCGAAGAACGAAGAAATTACCGAAGGAATTATCCAGAATTATTATGATCGTGAAGATGGTGAAACTACACCGAGATTTGAAGTTTAGTTGTTTAAAAAAATGAGAAAAATTGCAAAAAAAGAGAGAGAGAGAAAGAAAGTTTGAAGATAATCGTTTCGCGAAAGAGCATTACCGAAGGAATTATACGAAGGATCGATTATTTGTTGATACGTCGACAAAATCAACGATGTAGAGTATTGTACAAAGTGAAAGACATCGCCACTTACCTTGTAGAGTTTGTAAAGTTTTGGGATGATTGGGAAGTTGACCGTTATGGGAATGCCAACTTAGGTTGTTGTTTTTGATCTATGATCAAGACGTTGTAAATAGTTGTGTCTTTGTCATAATAACGGTCGGGAAAATAAGTGTCTAGCAACTTGTACTTTAAGCCTTAATCTATTTGTTTCTTGATTTTTATTTAACAACAATTTACTTCCCTCTCACCTAATGATTAACCTCTGGTTTTACGCGAATGAGGAGCCATACGAACATGCATGTCTATTCCGGCGTTCTGGCCATGTATGCATGTCTTGTACCTTGTTGGTTTACGACTTTTGGTGAAAGTTAGAAGGTTCCTACCCTATATCATTCTTCATCCTAACCGTTGGTTAAATTCGAATGGGGATGTGATCGAACACTCATGTCTATCCTGGCGTTTCGGGTGTGTATGTGTGCTTCAGCTGCCTTGTTGGAGTGGTACTTCTGGTGAAAGATTGTAGAATGATCAAACCGTACGCCTTTCCATACAAAAACCCATATTTACCTTTATAAACTTGTTACTCCTTGGCTTTAGTGGTGGAGATGTGTATCCTTGCCAAGCTTATGATAGAATACTCGTCACGACCGAGCAATTGAGCGAATTAGTTACATGTTACCACATAGATTAGTTGAGTGATTTGAGTGTTTTCATCTTCCTATTTCGTGAGGTGTTTGGTTGTGTACTTGTAATAGATCGAATAAATGCTTTAACGGAAAATATCCTTAGGGATACATTTTTATAAATTTGAGTGATTTGAGATGTTTTCTAAATCTTCCTATTAGTGAGGTGTTTGGTTGTTTGTACACTTGTAAATATAGATCGAATAAATCGTTTAACAAAAAATATCCTTAGGGGATTCATTTTTATAAACATTGCTAAAGGCTACAGATGAGGCAAGTAGGATTCAAGTGGGGGAGATATTTTGAGCCAGTTAAATAACATTCTATTTATTGATCACTTAGTATCTACGATAATTAACCTCATTTTGCTATAGTTATTACAATCGAATTGTTATATCGTTTATATTTGAGTATTACAGTAATTATGGAGTAATTAGTGAAACATAGCAAAAGGCGCGCATTCTGGAGCTTAAATGAAGATATTTTGAAGATTACTATTCTGAAGACCAATACGCCGTATCCATCAAGAAGATACGGCGTATCCGTGCCTGCACTCACCAAAGACCACAGAAGATTAAAGAGCAATACGCCGTATCCAGAAGACTCAATACGCCGTATTCAAGATATGGAATCAATATAATATTCTGGAAGATATCAAACGTGGTCCCTACTCCAAGAAATCCCCAATACACCGTATCCAACCCATTGGATACGCCGTATTGAACCGACTTCCAGACATTATAAATAGAAAACTCAAAAATGAGTTTTAAGTGTGCTAAATCATATTCTCGATACCTAAACCACAAAAGTCGATTTTCAGAAGAGAAAAAGAGCAGAAGAGGTCGAGCAACGTATTCAATTCCATAGGAGACATCGTGTAATTCCATATACTTTAGTAATCGTTTAGTTTTTGGTATCATTCGTTAACTCGGTTAGTTTACCTTGGCTAAATTATTACTCTTGTATTTATTATGACGTTTGAAGGCTAATACCTTTGGGTATTAGCCATTATTATGAAGATCTAAATGTTTGGTATTTGTTTATATCAATTTCTTGATTTATCGTTGTATGCTTGTTTATGTTTATCAATTTATACTTGTTTACGCGCTTTTGTATGCGACCTATCATTCAACTGGATCTAGCTAAGTGGACCAAGCGGATCTAGAGTCCGGGATAGCTCTCCATATAGTAATTTATACACCTAGAATAATAGTTACACAAATATTGTCCTTCTAAGTCTGTGTCTAGGATACGCTTCGGGCTTAACTAGTTAATTGGATATTGCCAATGGTTTATTGATCCTATTGACTAGCAGGTGACCTAGATAATACAACAAATAACGTTCTGATTCCATTGGATAGTTAGAGAAGTAGACTACTAGTGTCACTAGTATAAATCTGGGATTTCGTCACACGTGTTGTTTTTTGAACGGCCACACAGTCAGATATTTATGTGACTAAATGTACCAGGATAAAATAAACAGCCACACTTGAACTCAT
>BQNB010055800.1:0-38948 GCA_026074375.1 Tanacetum coccineum
TAAGCTGTCGCTGACCTATCACAGAACTAGGTACTTCCTCCCACTCTGTTTTAGTAACACTTAATATGTCACTGCGCTGTTGCTAGACCGTCACTAATGTGTTTACTCTTGGCAGTATTAACAAAAACAACGAGCAGTACTAACTCTTTTCATATGGCAACACTAAAAATATCAACTTCTAGAAACAACCTGCCAGTACTAAATCTTGAACGCCTAACAATAGAAACTTATGAACACCAACAATATCTTATTATCTTCACAACATTAAACCAGCCCATAAGTGAATATCTGATTAAATCCCATGAACTAAAATCCATCATACAAAGCTTAATACCTGCTGTGTATAAACATATATATGGGAGTGAACTTTAATCCCTAAAAATCAGGGATCATCAAAATAAATACCATTCCCATAAACCACGACATCCTTTCCATAATATTCTGCCCATAAAAACTGCATCCATACTTATCACCATTAGTAGCCCATAAAATCACGTTCTTTAAAATCTATAGGTTATTAAGAAAGTCAACCACAATCCCTTAAAATTTGCAAACCAAAACTGTATCTTATGCAAAACGGCTTTCCATAATTCACGAATCATAAACATAACTGTTTTACCACGTTTTCATCAAAACAGCAACATAAACTACTTGCATAAAATCAGTCAATCAAACCTTATCAAATGCATCATTCAATTCACCAGTAAGAAGATCGTATAATCATACAATACCTTCTTCAATCGTCATTCCTTACACAATCCAGAAACATATCAAGTCATGTTCATCTCAACTAGGGTTCATCGTTGATCCATAATCAACTCACCAAAGCTAGTCAAGACAAATATAACATCAATCATTAACTTTGAAAAACGCCTTTTTTGCAGCAGTTTTAAAAACAACGTATCTTTAATTTGAGGACTCAAATCAAAGATCGCTCCGGTCAGATCATACATATATGTGTATAGAACCTCCAGTTAAAATTTCGTGATGATCCAATGGTTAACGAACGATTTATCATCGTTTTACCATAGCTGACCAGAAAAATCCAAACTTAAAAACCATATACGAATTAGGGTTTTTTTTTACTTTGTTCTTCGACATACAACACCTTGTAGATCCTAGATATTAAGAGAAACCCGCTCTAATACCACTTGTTAAAAATCGATCAGCCCATCTAGGATTAGTTTCACAGGTAACATTGATATGCACAGCGAAAATAATAGAAACACAATATTACCAAACAAGGTTTTAACCGAACATTGAAGCCTTCATTATATTTGATCAGAATAAATGAGGCTACACCAACTATCTAATAAATTAACTACTACTACTACTAACACATACACACACGTGTGTTTGCTAGACGACTCTCATAGGAGTTCTAGCTTTTCTGGATGCTAAAACTATTCACCCTACCTCTCTTTATATACTAGAGGGGCTAGGGTTTACAAGAAAACCTAGCTTTGATAAGAAGCTAGCTTAATATTACATATTAAGTCCTTGTTGTTTCATCTTTCTTCTTTTCTTCATATTTGGTTTTGTAATCATCAAATCTGAAATCCCAACAATCTTCCCCTATTTGATATTACAAAACAATCTTCATGTATGAAACAATCTTCAAAGCTTCCCCTTGAATTAAGATCTTCTTGTACATGTCACCACTTTAAAATAAGCTGCAAACCATATAGTCTTCTTCCCCTTTTTGTAATCATCTAATAGGGGTCTTCTGTAGATAAGCAACTTGTGAACACTTCCCCTTAAGTGGTACATGTAGATGGTTAAACATGTTAACAATAAGCTTCCCCTGAAAGTATGCTAACCATCTCTTGAATCTCGAACTCAGTAGGCTCCAAGTAGTAATTATTGATGAAGAAAAATGAGTATAACCCATATGTTGAAGAAGTAGAATTTCCCAAACTTGTGTCTTATGTCTTGCACTATCCACATGACGTCAAACTTATACCAAGACCAAAATATAAGTAGATCGCAATCTCTTGACAAAATCCTCATCTTCTATAACATTAGACACTGAGCACAACAACGAACTCCTTAAAGTGATACAAATGTACGTAGTTAAGCATCATAAGGTATCGTGTACACTTTGCAAGATTCATCAATTCTTTCGTCAACTACCAATTTAACATGAACAATGTTATCTTTAAAAGGGGATGAAACCTTTCAATATAAATAAGACACACAACACCTGTTTGAAAATCAACTACAACATCAAATAAGGCAAAACCCAAGTTTTTCTTCATAATAATCCCCAAAAATGAGCCATAATATCATCATCTCTCCAAGATCCAAACGCG
The DNA here is from genome assembly GCA_026074375.1 of Tanacetum coccineum. Classification (NCBI taxonomy): domain Eukaryota; kingdom Viridiplantae; phylum Streptophyta; class Magnoliopsida; order Asterales; family Asteraceae; genus Tanacetum; species Tanacetum coccineum. Next base: position 2,313 of record BQNB010055800.1, read on the forward strand.
TCAAAAACATGTACTATCTGATATCGGTCAAAGCTACCAGTACAAACTCTTTTATCGGACAACTCTGACAGTATTAAAATTTAAGTGCAGCAGTACAAACATCCAACCCAATCAGCGACCCTTTCTCCGTCATAAAGCTGTCAATAAACTGTCACAAAAATCTGTTAGCAACACATTATCTATCCAACGAGCTGTCAGCTGACCTAATCACATAACAAGTACTAGTCCCTCCCACTCTGATTTAGTAACACCTTAATATGTTCACTCTTCTTACAGCGCTGTTGCTGGACCGTCACTAATGTGTTTACTCTTGGCAGTATTAACAAAAACAACGAGCAGTACTAACTCTTTTCTTATGGCAGTACTAAAAATATCAACTACTAGAAACAACCTGCCAGTACTAACTCTTGAACGCCTAGCAGTAGAAACTTATGAACACCAACAGTATCTTATTATCTTCACAACATTAAACCAGCCCCTAAATGAATGTCTGATTAAATCCCATGAACTAAAATCCATTATACAAAGCTTAATACCTGCTGCGTATAAACATATATATAGGAGTGAACTTTAATCCCTAAAAATCTGGGATCATCAAAATAAATACCATTCCCATAAACCACGACATCATTTTCATAATATTCTGCCCATAAAAACTGCATCCATACTTATCACCATCAGTAGCCCATAAAATCACGTTCTTTAAAATCTATATGTTATTAAGAAAGTCAACCATAATCCCTAAAAATTTGCAAACCAAAACTGTATCTTATGCAAAACAACTTTCCATAATTCACGAATCATAAACATAACTGTTTTACCATGTTTTCATCAAAACAGCAACATAAACTACTTCCATAAAACCCGTCAATCAAACCTTATCAAACGCATCATTCAATTCACCAGTAAGAAGATCGTATAATCATACAATACCTTCTTCAATCGTCATTCCTTACACAATCCAGAAACATATCAAGTCATGTTCATCTCAACTAGGGTTCATCGTTGATCCATAATTAACTCACCAAAGCTAGTCAAGACAAATATAACATCAATCATTAACTTTGAAAAATGCCTTTTCTGCAGCAGTTTTAAAAACATCATATCTTTAATTTGAAGACTCAAATCAAAGATCGCTCCAGTCAGATCATACATATATGTGTATAGAACCTCCAGTTAAAATTTCGTGATGATCCAACGGTTAACGAACGATTTATCATCGTTTTACCATAGCTGACCAGAAAAATCCAAACTTAAAAACCATATACGAATTAGGGTTTTTTTTTACTTTGTTCTTCGACATACAACACCTTGTAGATCCTAGATATTAAGAGAAACCCGCTCTAATACCACTTGTTAAAAATCGATCAGCCCATCTAGGATTAGTTTCACAGGTAACATTGATATGCACAGCGAAAATAATAGAAACACAATATTACCAAACAAGGTTTTAACCGAACATTGAAGCCTTCATTATATTTGATCAGAATAAATGAGGCTACACCAACTATCTAATAAATTAACTACTACTACTACTAACACATACGCATACGTGTGTTTGCTAGACGACTCTCATAGGAGTTCTAGCTTTTCTGGATGCTAAAACTATTCACCCTACCTCTCTTTATATACTAGAGAGGCTAAGGTTTACAAGAAAACCTAGCTTTGATAAAAAGCTAACTTAATATTACACATTAAGTCCTTGTTGTTTCATCTTTCTTCTTTTCTTCATATTAGGTTTTGTAATCATCAATTCTCAAATCCCAACAAAAGGACATCAGGATAAATCTTTAGCAGGGCGTCCATCAGGAGATGGGAATCAGCAACTTTCTGAATATAGGGATACAGCTTAGTAAAGAGCTCTCAGTGTTTATTTTTTCATGTCTTGGAGCCCTCAATATCCAACTTGCTAGTCTCGGATAGCATGGCAACAAACTAATCCCGTGTTTTGTCTAGACTCAAACCACCCAACCAACCGGCAGTGAAGCATAGGCCGATAAGAATCGACAAACTCTTCTGGTACTCCACGCTCATATGAAGTCTTCTCACGGAGTCCGAAACAACTTCTTGAATCAGCTTGTGACGGCCCATCTCTGCTTATGCCAAATCAGCTAGCAGTTTGGCATTTTTACCCTCCAGCATCCAGACCTTTTCCTTAGCGTCGGCTAGCTATTTAGACTTAGGCTCAATTATCTCCTCCAACTTCTTTATTGTCTCGACCTGCTGTGAGGCAGTCCGTCTCTAGTCATCTCTTTCTTTCTCCATGTCCTTTAACTGGTCCAACAACTCCCTCTCCTTATCCTCATAAGACGAATAGGCACTATCCAGCAAAATAAACCGCTTCGACAATCCATCATAAGTTTGCATTTGTCTCTGAATGTCGGTCCTTAAGCGAGTCAACTCCTCTAGCTGAATGTCACTACGGTTATGCAGATCCACATGCTCACTGTTCAGTTGTTCATGCCTCTTTAAGAGTTCACCTTGTGATAACACACACCGTCCCAACAATTGATAAGCACGCCTGACCACCTCAACGTTTGTCAAACCACTCAAGAATTCCTCCTTGGCGGGAGTAACTAAGTGAGTAATCATTTCCTTACAAGCCCTAGAGGAACAGATACGAAGGTCATCACGAAGACCCTACTCTGAAACAAACTAATGCTCGGCAGTGCTCTCACCATCGTCTTCATGATGGGTGGAGTATATAGAGTGAGCTGCGCACAATAAAAAGACAATTGGTGGAAATTACCCTTGGTATAAGTTGCACAAAAAGGAAAACCAAAAAAACACATAAATACATATAGTAAATAAAATTTTTACCATCAAAAAACACCACTTGCTCTTGAGTAGCACCGTGCCCAGCATGGAGTGAAGGTTGAACAACGGTGATTTGAGGAGTGGGACCATGAGTGTTTTCGCTAAGATTGACAACCTCCTTTTCAAGATTAGCCGTTTGAGGCCCAACAACAGCATCCCAAGTAGTGTTCTTCGGGATGGATGAGACAGTTTCATCAGCAGGCTTGGTCGCGGCATGATGAAAAGGAGTGATGGAAATGGTTCGAGGAACGGCCAAATTCCCCTCTCCCGTGCATTTTGCTTTAGCCTTGGCCAAATTCTGCTTATCTTTCTTTTCCCTCACGACAGCAATCTTCGAGTCAGGTTTTTCAATAACCATTTGGAATGAACTCTTCTCCGAAATTGGTTCACCCATGGCCAGAGGAGGAGTAACATGAGGCTGAGGACGCTAATCATTGGGAATAGTATCCCCTTTGCTCATAACTGTTCCATTCCAGACCGAAAGCTGCAAGAAATCATCCATACTAAGCACTATAAAAAATGACAAAATGAAGATAAGGAAGAACATAGGAATTAACATTAAAACAAGATAAGACCTTTATTACCCTTCCCCTCGGGATCCTTGATTGTGTAGGACAACTATAGATGTCGGCAAATTGTAGTCAACCTACACACATATAATAAATGTTGAGGAGAAAGGCGAAGATGTAACACCCCTAAAATGGGTCGCCGCGGAAATGATGTTCCGGGAGCGTTACTTCATAATACCATTGCACCAGTTATGAGAGAACGACCTCTAAGTGTCGTTTGAAAAGTAATCTTGTATTATTTGGACTCCAAAGCACATCAAGTAAGCACCTTGCACTTATGCACCTGAGAAAACATGTTTTAAAACGTCAACAATAATGTTGGTGAATTTATAGGTTTACAAATTTAATGAAGTGGATAACAAAATTTCCCTGTAATAGAGTAGCAATTACAATATCACAAAAATGTATTACGAAATGCACTAAGCTCATGACACTGAAGCTCAACAATGTATGTATCAACTACATATAAATAATGTGCCCAATGTAGATGTTCAACTTGTAACATCTATGAATCCGACATGGTATGCGTTCGTTATTCCGTTCAACCGGAATACTAGCAAGCGCTACTTGCCCGAACGGGGGTGTTAATTCAGAAATAGATCTATTAATAGCATTCACGCTCACATAATGAAATTAAAAATTACATATATGCAATTAACAGTTCTTGATGAAGGGCATACTGGGTTACAGCTACTTAGGCAAACTCGTAATATTTGAATTTAAAATGTACTTGCATCCATTTTGTAAAACAAACATGATCTCATCCCCGAGATTTGATAAATGATTGAAAAGTATAAAATGGGGACTATAAACTCACTTTAAGTAATGATAACGTAGAAGCAAAGTAGTGGCACGAAAAAAAAACGATGCAAAAGGCTTTATCCGCAACCTATGAATAAATAATACATATTCACTAAAAGAAAAAATAATAATATAAATACTTGCAATCTTGTCCCTAGTGTGTGCTTGAGCTTTATTTAAAATGGTGACGTTTAGAAATAATTTTTTGTTTTAAAGTGGGCAACTTTATTAGGTCAACGCGGTCGAAACATAAGTATATAATTTACGACTTCGGACTTTTAAGAAACTAGGTTATCTAAACTCTAAAAAGTTAGTTTAGCGCGGCCCTTGGTTTGGTCTCTAAGTGCGTTAAACAATTAGACGAAACGTTGCCTTTTAACTAAATCAATTAAGTGAAATTTCACTAAGTTTTATATTGAGTGTCTTGGAGTTTTTCAAGGAATTTATGGGTTCGTTATTTAACGGTAATGAAAACTAAAAACACATTTGCAGTCTTAGCTGGGTTATCTACAACTTTTGTTAAGTCAATTTTGTCTAAAATGGTCGTTCAATGTGTTAAAAATAGGGTTAAACATGTGTAGGTCGCAAGGCTGTTTTTCAGACTTGGACAAATTATCAAATTATAAATCTGTGTGTGCTGATTGCGAGGGTATGGTTTCGGTCTTAATTTACGACCTTGTTACTTAACCTTAGGGATAAATGAAAGTATCTTTATAAACCAGGTTGGTTGGTCTACGTACTCCTTTTAATAGTTTAGTGGGTTGGGGTCGTTAAAAGGGTCGAAAGTGAGGCTAAAGCGTGCGGGTGTCGTGTTTTACCATCAGCATGCGCTGATTTCAATATCAGCATGCGCCGAGTGTAGAGTCAATACATTGGCCTCAAATTGCGATCATAATACTACACGAAAATGGGTGACGTTTGTCCTAGCTTAAAGGTAGTACATGAGGCTTCAAGTAATAGCTTTTAGTTCATTTTAACACTTAGTAAATGTGTCGTAAATCGCTGAGCAAAAGTGTCTCGTTGGCTGCTCTTAAAACAGTGGGGCAACTTGACAGTTTTACACGTCGACTTTATGGTCTTGTAACTTTCTATTTACTTGGTGAAAATATGTGATTTTTGGGGCAAAATTCTCATGACCTATCCTATTTTTGAACTGACCAAGATTCGTTTTATATGTTCTACTTTTAGGGGTCAAAAAGTGCGCACAAAGTTGCTGGGATGGAGGTGTTTTAAAGTAACTTAACGTATGTATTTTTCTTTGTTACTTGTACTAATAAAACCCAGCTATATGTCCTGTTTTATAGACTCATTACCCTCGAATAGCCATGACCCAAGCCATTATTCGTTTACAAGTTTTGTGTAGAGAGCTCCTGTTTTATTTGTGTACATCAGAAGGTAATACAAATGAGTTTGGTTTCTTAACAGATTCTAAGGCTTATTAACCACACATTTGTAGGATCATAGCCTAAGTAAAAACTTAACAATTAATGTGTTTCATGATCAAGTTTGTTCAAGAATAGCAAGATCAAGAGTATGGCTTGTTAGTTTTGATTTGTGACTCGGCTAACCATAAACATGTATATGTTCTGTTTTCAAAAGGTTCTAGTACATGGCTTCATAACAACATATGTCCGAGTATTACTATGTAATATAACTTAACAATTAATGTCTCTTATTCCTATTTCAGTAGCGACACAAAAAGGGAGTGTATGTTTCTGTTTCACAGTAACAACACAATGGGGTAGAGTGTTCATTCAGCTTTTAACTTTTAAACAAGGCTATTCTCAAGCACTACCGAGACAAGGACGAGTGCATGCAATCAAATAAAAAGGAAAGGGTGCAACTTATAGATACTCGGCTGTGTGAAGGATTAAAACAACGAAAACCCTAGTTGTCTAAACCTTACTGACGCGACCCAATATCCAACCTAATTGTTCGACAACAATACTCACCCTGCTAATGCACTTGTAACCCGCGGAGACACCTAGCTTGCTTAAACTTCGACTAAGATAGAAAATCGAAGGGGCAAATTTAGGGTTAGGGTTTTTAAGGTTTTTAGGGTTTTGTGTATAGTGCCTGATTGTTTCACAAGGGTGTGAGTTGATGTGTTATCTGGAAACGAAGGTGAGAGAGGAGTGAATGTAGTAGAGTTTGGACTAGTGTTTTCTAGTGATTACAAGGGTGAGATGCCTTCATATTTATACACTCAATTAAGGAAGGTTTACTAGTCAAAGAGAAGTTCTCGGTTTGTTGTTGATTCATTCATGGCAACGTATTTCTTGGGCTTTGCTTGATCAATATACAGTGACTAAAAGATGTTTACTATTTAATGCTTGGAAGCAAAACCAAGAAAGTAGCAGCTACATATCACAGTGTGCGTGGGTTTTAGAGATAAAAGGGGCTCATGAAATATTGTGTATATCTTATTGATTTAAAACATGTATTGGGGAAAAACAACTAGGCGAGTAGGCTTTTGTATTCTTAGGAAGGACCTTGTGTAAATTATCATGCCTAAATACTTTTAGTAATCTTGGATAATATCATAAGTAATCACAAGTTGAGTTGGGCTAAATTGAGAAGGGATTTTCTTTATTTTGTGAGAGCTGGTATCGAGGGAGTTAAGGCAAGGGAAAAACACAACCCAAATTTATCATGTGACCTTGTAAAGTTTTTTTTTTGTTTATCTATTAGCGATAATTGCTTATTTATGGTGAACGGATAACACATACACGTTTATGGTTGGATAAGTTGTAGAGAAAAATGCTACTAGACTTTTTAGTTCAACTTAATATTATTCACGTTCCTAAAAGGTCTTGGTTAAATTTACTCGTTAAAATCTAGCTAGACGAGCTAAGAAAGAAACGTAAACATGTATATCCCTATAATTAAGAGATGAGGTATTAGTTGAAGTCGTGACATGACCTGAAAACACGGGGTGTTATAGTCTCCCCCGGTTAAATGAGCCTTGTCCTCAAGGCTTAAGACGCGGCACTAGACGACGGTGCGGTCTTGGAGAAGAGATGTGGATCCTTCTGCTTGAATTGATCATCACGTTCCTAGGTAAACGCAGAACCTCGTTTAGAGTTCCATCTAACCTTAATGATGGGAATGCGACTCCTCTTCAATTGTTTGATTTCGCGATCCATGACTTCTATTGGTTCTTCTACAAAGTGAAGCTCGTCATCCACACGTAGTTCTCCTAATGGAATCACTAATGATTCATCGGACAGACACTTCTTCAGATTTGACACGTGAAACGTGTTATGAACTCGGCTTAGTTGTTGTGGTAGCTTAAGTTTATGGGCAACAGTTCCGACTCTCTCGATCACCTTGAACGTACAACAGATTTGGGGTTTAGCTTCCCCTATTTGCCAAAGCGTACTACTCCTTTCCAAGCGAACCTTAAGCATAACTCGGTCGCCATCTTGAAATTCTAAAGGCTTACGCCTCACATCGGCGTAACTCTTTTGGTGAGCAAGTTTGATAGCGAATTGTCCTAGGGTGACTAGTGATGTGTCTTGGTTTCTTGACTTAGGGTTTGGTATAAGATGTCGTTGACTTTATAGTAAGATGGAGTAAAGGCCTGCTAAGTTGTTATGATTATTAGTTTGGTTCCTCGTGATAAATACGTTTTATGAACACGCACACAAAACTTGATATAAATAGAAAATTAATTCTTGACAAGAAGTTTTAAGGTGACTACTCTCAGCATGGCATGGTCCTTCCTGAATTATACGTAGTTGATCAGGCCATGTATAATTGAGGACTAACGATGCATTGCTCATTTTAGTCAAAATAATGTTATAATTTCATGATATTTGTGTGAATGAATTAAATAAATAGAGGATTAAAGTAAATTTGAAAAAGTCTTTCACAACATATTGATTTGATAGATAATTTGAAATTGTTCGTACAACACAACGGAAATTTAAGAGAAAGATTACAACGAGAATTCCTAAAGGGATAAAGTCTAAGCATTGATATCATCCTCAATGTTGTCAAGGTCTTGATAGATTTCTCCTCCTCCTAAGGTATACACCATTCCTCGGGCTTCCGTACCTTGGTTCTTCAACACCGATCAATCACTCCTGTAGTGCCCTTGATTCCCACATTTATAGCAAGTGATAGTTTTCTGGTTGTTATTATTATTAGGACGCCAACAATCCTTTGTCAAATGACTGACTTTCTTGCAGTTGGTGCACTTGGGTGCACACTCTCCATCATGGTGATAGTTGCACTTAGTGCACAAGGGTTTAGATCCTCCATACGGTTTCTTTTCTCCAGACCCTACATCATAAGCTTGAACCACATTTTGTTTCTTGAGAATTTGTTATTGATTCTGGTTGTTGTTATCGAATTTTCTCTTGTTCTCAGCTTGCCTTTCCGCATAAGTGCGGAGTTTCTGATCCATCAAGTCGTTGGCCAACTCGATAGCAAAATCAAGAGTCTTGGGTATTGTAGACATGACATTTCCATGAATGTTATCAGGAAGTACACCGATATACTTGTTGATCTTTACGGTTTCATCAGCAAGAAATTTGGTGCACATCAAGGCTAGTTCTTGGAAATGCTGAGTGTAAGCTGCAACATCGTTTTCCTTGACCTTAAGATTCCACAGTTCAATTTCAAGTTTCTTGATTTCACCATTTGGATAATATTTGTCCGTCAATTTCTTCTTGAACATCTCCCAAGTCATAGCATAGGCAGCATCATGACCTAAGGTCCTCACATGCCCATTCCACCAGGTTAGTGCATCACCTAGCAGAGTGCAGGTAGCAAACTTCACTTGATTCTTGACGGCATAACCGCTAATGTGGAACATTGATTCCATCTTTTCAAGCTATTGAGATAAGCCAACAACGCCTTCAGTTCCCTTAAAGTTCAAGGGTTGACATTTCCTGAAGTCGGGATAGGTACAGACACGTGCAGGTTGCACAGGCCTTCTGATTCCTATTCCTGAATTTTGGCTATCTTCATCCTGAGTTTGGTTAGAGTTTCTTTGGATTTCCTGATCGATCATAGCTTGAATGGATCCTGGAGTCATGGCGTCGTTTGTTCCTTGTCTTGTTACAGGCATGATTCTTCAAAATTAGATGAGTAATAAAAGAATTAGTTTAGTTCTCTAAGTTGTGCTCCGAAGATAAAATGTTGTGAGATGCTATGTTAATGTCTTGTAAGATTCTTTGGGCCATGGTGTTATCCGTAATGTTTTTAGAAATGTTCTAGTATTTATATAAATAAATCTTATATAAATTTAAGATATACGTAAGGAAATGTAAGCACGTAGATAACCTATGTAAGCACTTAGTATGACCAACTAAAGCTAAATTGATGCATGTTATGTAAGCATGTATACCAGATGCAAACCAGTAATGTATGTATGTCCCTTGATTTTTTTTGAATGGTGCAATGTTTGAAAACGGTTATAGTCTAGGTAAAATATGCAACCTAGTTCTCTATAGCCAGGGCTCTGATACCAATCTGTAACACCCCCAAAATGGGTCGCAGTGGAAATGATGTTCTGGGAGCATTACTTCATAATACCATTGCACCAGTTATGAGAGAACGACCTCTAAGTGTCGTTTGAAAAGTAATCTTGTATTATTTGGACTCCAAAGCACATCAAGTAAGCACCTAGCACTTATGCACCTGAGAAAACTTGTTTTAAAACGTCAACAATAATGTTGGTGAATTTACAGGTTTATAAATCTAATGAAGTGGGTAGCAAGATTTCTCTGTAATAGAATAGCAATTACAATATCACAAAAATGTATTACGAAATGCACTAAGCTCATGACACTGAAGCTCAACAATGTATGTATCAACTACATATAAATAATGTGCCCAATGTAGATGTTCAACCTGTAACATCTATGAATCCGACATGGTATGCGTTCGTCGTTAAGCGCTACTTGCCCGAACGGGGGTGTTAATGTTGGAAGACAAGATCATAAACCTTCCATTGTTTTATTTAAGCCTATGTAAATAAAAACTTAGTATAAAGTATTATTATTAATGCAGCCCTACATATGTAATATGGGTCTGCAGTATTTAGATATGGGCCATATAGGAAATTCGACCCATTAGAAGTCAACTATGACAGTTATGTTAGTTATAGTTATTTACAGTTACTAGGAAAGGGTTTGACCTTTTATGAACCAACACAATGGTTCATGACATCCCTTCATTCACTATAAATAGATAGGATCCTGTACATTGTAATCTAATTCAAAGTAAATAAAGTTTGTGTTATACTTATCTGTTTCTACCCACTTTTACTTACTGCATTATTCAATACCAAACACCCCTTTAATTCCTCAGTTATGTGTAATCCAAATTCTCACTCAATTAAATGGCCAAAGTTACACAGGAGTACCTATGGCCTGGATAATAAATGGCATCAGAGCAAAACCTGGGGTACTTTGAGAAGGGAACAGTAGTTGGAATTCATTCAGAGGAAATTGAAGAGAGAAAACCAAGCACATATTGGTTCCTGTATGAAGAAAATATCAGAAGAATGCAAAAGTATGTTAAAGAACAAGATGAAGGAAGTCATACAATACAATTCGTCCCTGAAGCAACCAACAAGCAATGACAGATACAAGAATTACAAATGTTTTCAATGTAAACAACTTGGGCATATTGTTAAATACTGTCCCATAGATTACAAGGTTGAAAACATGGATACAAAGAAAGATGCAAAAAGAAGAATGGAAGGAATTAAGACCACTAAGCCAACTGTGATGATCACATACCCAGAAACCATCCATTTCTCCACCACTTGTATGATCAAAGATACAGAACTTACAAGTTGGGATGAAATATGGTATGTGAGTAATCAAATTGATAGGCATGTTTGCTACAAATTGGATGCCTTCTGTAATATCAAGGAAGGTTTTTCTGTAACCAAGTTGGAAAACCAAAAGAAGTTTCTATTCACCTATGGCATGGGTGAAGTCCTGATAGAAGAAGGCGGCAAAGGTCTAATAGTTCCTGGTGTATTTTATGCACCAGAGGTAACTTTGAATATTCTTTCATTGGAATTGCTAGAGAAGCAAGGTTTTGAAGTTGGGTATGATGGAAACAGATGCACCTTATCCCTCATGTTTAAAGATAAGAAAGTCCAGAACTTTGATGAAGATAGGATGAGGAAGATGCAAAATCAATATCTGCAGGACTACTTTGAATCCATAACAAAAAAGGAGGAAGGCATGGAACAGGACTTAGTCAGAATCAAAGGAAATCTCTACACAACAAAGGTTCAAACTTTTAATGACTTTGTAGCCTTCTTAAACTTGATCAAACATGATGATGTTGTTAGTCAGGAATGGGATTTTTTTAGAAATAGGTTCAACAAGGTAGTTAAATGGTTCTTTAACCACTACCTAAACAGATCACTCCCTGGACCCATCCCACCAGTTGTAAATGGTGTTGAAATTCACCTATTTGATCTCTACAAACTGATAGAGAATTTGGGAGGATACTTGAGTGTGCATTTCTGTCAAGAATTTGACATGGTTGGTGAAATTATGGGGCTGCCCAAAGGAAATGGAGAGGAGATTAAAAGATGCTACATGAATTTTTTAGAAGTCTTAATATCACACTTTAAAACTGCAAGAGCACCAAGGCAAGGACACAATGATGCCCTTGTGGAACCTGCATGGAAAGCAGAGAAAGACAGAGATTGTCTTGGACATCACCAATGGAATTTTGGTGAAGATGGTGCACATATGACAAGGCCTGCAGTCATAAAAGACAAGAAGACTATGGAGCATTTTGGTGTCAAACTGGAGGACACCACAGACAGCCAAGAACAGCCAACCTTACCACACTACAGAGAAGATCAGAACCTACAAAGAAGGTATGGAGAACCATCAACATCAAAGATGCATGAAGAACAAGGATCAAGCACAGGCAGCATTGATGATTTTTCAATCATCACTTGAAGATCTGTCAAGAATGAAAGGCTTATAATCTTGGGAGGGAACATGTTGGAAGACAAGATCATAAACCTTCCATTGTTTTATTTAAGCCTATGTAAATAAAACTTAGTATAAAGTATTATTATTAATGCAGCCCTACATATGTAATATGGGTCTGCAGTATTTAGATATGGGCCATATAGGAAATTCGACCCATTAGAAGTCAACTATGACAGTTATGTTAGTTATAGTTATTTACAGTTACTAGGAAAGGGTATGACCTTTTATGAACCAACACAATGGTTCATGACATCCCTTCATTCACTATAAATAGATAGGATCCTGTACATTGTAATCTAATTCAAAGTAAATAAAGTTTGTGTTATACTTATCTGTTTCTACCCACTTTTACTTACTGCATTATTCAATACCAAACACCCCTTTAATTCCTCAGTTATGTCTAATCCAAATTCTCACTCAATTAAATGGCCAAAGTTACACAGGAGTACCTATGGCCTAGATAATAGTTAATTCCTAAATAGATCTATTCATAACATTCGCGCTCACATAATGAAATTAACAATTACATATATGCAATTAACAGTTCATGATGAAGGGCATAGTGGATTACAGCTACTTAGGCAAACTCGTAATATTTGAATTTGAAATGTACTTGCATCCATTTTGTAAAACAAACATGATCTCATCCTCGAGATTTGATAAATGATTGAAAAGTATAAAATAGGGACTATAAACTCACTTCAAGTAATGATAACGTAGAAGCAAAGTAGTGGCACAAAAAAACGATGCAAAAGGCTTTATCCGTAACCTATGAATAAATAATACATATTCACTAAACGGAAAAACAATAATATAAATATTTGCAATCTTGTCCCTAGTGTGTGCTTGAGCTTTATTTAAAATGGTGACGTTTAGAAACAATTTCTTGTTTTAAAGTGGGCATCTTTATTAGGTCAACGCGGTCGAAACATAAGTATATAATTTACGACTTCGGACTTTTAAGAAACTAGGTCATCTAAACTCTAAAAATTTAGTTTAGCGTGGCCCTTGGTTTGGTCTCTAAGTACGTTAAACAATTAAACGAAACGTTGCCTTTTAACTAAATCAATTAAGTGAAATTTCACAAAGTTTTATATTGAGTGTCTTGGAGTTTTTCAAGGAATTTATGGGTTCGTTATTTAACGGTAATGAAAACTAAAAACACATTTACAGTCTCAGCTGGGTTATCTACAACTTTTGTTAAGTCAATTTTGTCTAAAATGGTCGTTCAATGTGTTAAAAATAGGGTTAAACATATGTAGGTCTCAAGGCTGTTTTTCAGACTTGGACAAATTATCAAGTTATAAATCTGTGTGTGCTGATTGCGAGGGTATGGTTTTGGTCTTAATTTACGACCTCGTTACTTAACCTTAAGGATAAATGAAAGTATCTTTATAAACCAAGTTGGTTGGTCTACATACTCCTTTTAATAGTTTAGTGGGTTAGGGTTGTTAAAAAGGTCGAAAGTGAGGCTAAAGCGTACGGGTGTCGTGTTTTACCATCAACATGCACTGATTTCAATATCAGCATGCGCCGAGTGTGGAGTCAATACTTTGGCCTCAAATTGCGATCAGAATACTACACAAAAAGGGTGACATTTGTCCTAGCTTAAAGGTAGTACATCAAGCTTCAAGTAATAGCTTTTAGTTCGTTTTAACACTTAGTAAATGTGTCGTAAATCGCTAAGCAAAAGTGTCTCGTTGGCTGCTCTTAAAACAGTTGAGCAACTTGACAGTTTTACACGTCGACTTTAAGGTCTTCTAACTTTCTATTTACTTGATGAAAATATGTGATTTTATGGGCAAAATTCTTGTGACCTGTCCTATTTTTTAACTGACCAAGATTCATTTTATATGTTCTACTTTTAGGGGTCGAAAAGAACGCACAAAGTTGTTGGGATGGAGGCGTTTTAAAGTAACTTAACGTATGTATTTTTCTTTCTTACTTGTACTAATAAAACCCAGCTATATGTCATGTTTTATAGACTCATTCCCCTCAAATAGCCATGACCCAAGCCATTATTCGTTTACAAGTTTTGTGTAGAAAGCTCTCGTTTTATTTGTGTACATCAGAAGGTAATACAAATGAGTTTGGTTTCTTAACAGATTCTAAGGCTTATTAACCACACATTTGTAGGATCATAGCCCAAGTAAAAACTTAACAATTAATGTGTTTAATGATCAAGTTTGTTCAAGAATAGCAAGATCACGAGTATGGCTTGTTAGTTTTGATTTGTGACTCAGCTAACCATAAACATGTATACGTTCTGTTTTCAAAAGGTTCTAGTGCATGGCTTCATAACAACATATGTCCGAGTATTACTACCGAATATAACTTAACAATTAATGTCTCTTATTCCTATTTTAGTAGCGACACAAAAAGGGGGTGTATGTTTCTGTTTCACAGTAACAACACAATGGGGTAGAGTGTTCATTCAGCTTTTAAATTTTAAATAAGGCTATTCTCAAGCACTACCGAGACAAGGACGAGTGCATGCAATCAAATAAAAAGGAAATGGTGCAACTTACAGATACTCGGCTGTGTGAAGGATTAAACCAACGAAAACCCTAGTTGTCTAAACCTTACTGACGCGACCCAATATCAAACCCAATTGTTCTACAACAATACTCACCCTGCTAATGCACTTGTAACCCGCGGAGACACCTAGCTTGCTTGAACTTCGACTAAGAAAGAAAACCGAAGGGGCGAATTTAGGGTTAGGGTTTTTAAGGTTTTTCGGGTTTTGTGTATAGCGCCAGATAGTTTCACAAGGGTGTGAGTTGATGTGTTATCTGGAAATGAAGGTAAGAGAGGAGTGAATGTAGTAAAGTTTAGACTTGTGTTTTCTTATGATTACAAGGGTGAGATGCCTTCATATTTATACACTCAAGCAAGGAAGGTTTACTAGTCAAAGAGAAGGTCGCAGTTTGTTGTTGATTCATTCATGGAAAAGTATTTCTTGGGCTTTGCTTGATCAATATACAGTGACTAAAAGATGTTTACTATTGAATGCTTGGAAGCAAAACTTAGAAAGTAGCAGCTACATATCACAATGTGCGTGGGTTTTAGAGATAAAAGGGGCTCATGAAATCTTGTGTACATCTTATTGATTTAAAAAGTGTAGGCTGGGGGAAAACAACCAGGTGTGTAGGCTTTTGCATTCTTGAGAAGGACCTTGTGTGAATTATCATTCCTAAAATACTTTTAGTAAATCTTGAATAATATCTTAAGTAATCACAAGTTGAGTAGGGATAAATTGAGAAGAGATTTTCTTTGTTTTGTGTGAGCTGGTATCGAGAGAGTTAAGGCAAAAGGGAAAACACAACCCAAGTTTATCATGTGACCTTGTATATGTTTTTAGAGTGATGGTTTATCTATTAGCGATGATTGCTTATTTATGGTGAACGGATAACACATACACGTTTATGGTTGGATAGGTTGTAGAGAAAAATGCTACTAGACTTTTTAGTTCAACTTAATATTATTCACGATAAGGAAGAACATAGGAATTAACATTAAAACAAGATAAGACCTTCATTACCCTTCCCCTCGGGATCCTTGATTATGTAGGACAACTCCAGATGTCGGCAAGCTGTAGTCAAC
This sequence comes from Tanacetum coccineum, assembly GCA_026074375.1. Lineage (NCBI taxonomy): Eukaryota > Viridiplantae > Streptophyta > Magnoliopsida > Asterales > Asteraceae > Tanacetum > Tanacetum coccineum. Next base: position 18,085 of record BQNB010055800.1, read on the forward strand.
CTACACACATATAATAAATGCTGAGGAGGAGGGCGAAGAGGCACAGGGATCTCCGCCAAGCGCGCGGAATCACCCTCATTGTAATGGTTCGAGAAATCGTCATGTACATCTGTTTCAGTATGCCTCCAAGGCATGACATCCAGCACAACCCTTCGATCTATCAGGAAAAACTTTTTTTTCCAACCTTTTAAACTCGATGTAACGTCTTTAAAACACTTCTTTGAGCGACCTCCGGTCTTGTTCTCAAACGAGAACCAGTGACCTTGTTTACACAATTTATAAAACACTCAAAATAAGGAAATCGCTGGGTTAATATTCAAGCTGCGACAACGGATCTCAAATAAAATCACCCTATTTACTCCCATCGACACCAACTAAGAGACGTGCACTCCAAAATGCTTAATCACGGCAAGGAAAAAGGTAGAAAAGGGAATCTGTAAGCCCTCCTGTTCGAGTTGTTCCACATATATCCCAATATACTTGGAGGGAAGTTTATCCATAGTAAGGTCCGGAGGTGGAAGGCGAGGGTGTAAATCCGCTAGAATGCAATATTCGGTGATGGCCTATTTCAACTCTCTAGTGGTGAGTTCGGAGGTATAGATATGCATGTCGAACTTGGGCGTGACCACATCTTACGAACATTCCGGAGATCTCTCCGGGCTCACTCCCAGACATAATCAAAGGAACACTAGGAACGAAGAATAAACAAACAAAAATAAAATAAAACGCACCTTGAAGTGGGCAGAGAAACTCGGGTATTGGAGAATAATTGGAACGAAAAATGGAGTGAGGAAGGTGTGTGTGTGAAAAGGAATAGAATGAGGCGATATATATATTGCCTCTCTCCTCGAGAAAAGGAAACGCCGTGTCGTATCGAATAAGGCGCAGAGGTCGCGATCTAAACCGTCCATCCTTGTAGTGCGTTACACGTGGCAGGATCACAACGAAAGCAGAATACGGAACGCCATTGTACCCTTCAAACGGTGTATAAGGCCCATGGGCTTCCAGCTATAAAACCCAGAATAAGCCCAAGAGGCAGAATGCGAGCCCGTCACGTAGCCTCACAATAATATATATATAAAAAAAGGAGAATAGGAAAGAGAAAGGAAGGAGAAAGTGTGGTAAAATCTCACCCCTTCCTCGCCGGACTAACATATTATTTATGTGTTGCATCACCAGTCCTTCAACTGATAATACAACACTAGGGGGACATGTTTGCGTATGTGCCGTATAGCACTCTGGCCGGGGAAATTAACCGGACACCACGTCAAGACACGATCAGAAAGCGATGTGGAACAGCCAGAAGACGACGCAGGTAATGTCACCATCCAGCAGGCATTGTCTTCATCCAAAAGGCCAAGGCCTGATATCCCGCCTCACACGCTGACCTAGCAGCTCGGAAATACTGATCCGGTGGGACCCACATGTATGTCATACGTCAGGTGTCAGGTCAACGGTTCGCTACGTCACCACCATGTACATCTTTGGGGTAGTATAAATACCTTAGACATTTATTGCATATGGGATCTTTTTGACTAGCATTCTTTACTTACATTCACACACATATCTTTAGCTTACTCTCACGCCAGAGCTTGGTCCTGGGGTCACACCTAGGACGAGGCTAACACATGTTGTTTCTTGTGTGCAGGAGCATCGGATTATCAACGACCGAAGGAACCTACTATATGTCCGGAAGTCGGCGAGCAAGATTTTATTTCAACAAGTAGTCATGCTTGGGAATCATCTATCTTATAACATCATATCATGTGTTTGATAAAAACAATTCAATACTTGATATATACCGTCTCAATTTCTCAACCAACAAATTTCCAACTTTTATTATATTGGTTATTTGTTTTCATACAGACTTTTGTACTGCAATAACAACTCATGCATTTACAATTAACCGCGTAGATGATAGATACTTTTCTCTGCTTTTCGACCTAATTACCGCAATAAAAACAAGCTAATTACGTGCATTTACCCTCAATGTTCTTCACTACCACAATCCTTCTACTCTGCTAGTGAAAATTTGCATCCGTCAATTGCATCTTTAATCGATAGGAACACACGTTCTTTCCCAATTTTGTCGATAAAATTCGTCACAATCAACTTCTCCATTACCTCAAGTCTCGGATTTACTATGACAACCTATATGAAAAAACAATCAAATATGATTAAGTAACGGAAAAGGTTTATTTCAATGTAAACTCGAGATTATCTTGAAGTAATATGTCAATTACCTTGATTTCTTGGACTTCTAAACTTCTACGAATTTCAACTAGCGTTTCGACACCCGTGATATCAATAGATGTAACACCTGCATAAATCATAGCAAGTAATTGTGTTAAACATGGTAGAGTTTTAAGGATGGCATGGTACTAGATATGTTGTTTTAAAACATTTATTCTAAACCTTTGTATCTTACCTCCTAAATCTAATAAAACATACTCAACATCATCTCCTTCAGAATCTTTATTAGCCTTTTCATCTCTAACCCACCTCAAAATCCTACGAAAAGAGTTCCCAAATTGACGAAAAAACGTTAATTCGACTGTTATATTTTCAAAAGTTATGTTAAACATGCTTCAAAATGGCAATTAAGATACTATACCTTTCCCTAATGTAAGCGGCATTTGCAAAGTAAATCGGTGAACCAAGTTGCAAGACTAGAGTCTTAGGAATGCTAATGGCACCAGGATATTGTTCTACATCACGATACAAACCCGTATCTGGTATGTTACCAAGCTTTGAATTAGCTGGTCTAGCGACGTACAAAAGGGCTCTGATCAAAGCCAAGCCTACCTAAAAAATGAAGAAAAAATATTACATTATACATGTTTATAAGACGTAAGAGTCATATATAGTATAAGAATTATCACAAAATGCAATATACCGATAACATTAGGCCAACGTCCATGCTAACGAAAGCAACACCAAGAAAAGCAGCTATGCAAATCAAGAAATCAAACTTATCCGTTTTGAAGAGATGGTAAACTTTATCATAATCGATGAGACCAAGCATTGCTGACATGATAATGGCCGAAAGAGCTACAAGAGGAGTGTACTCAAAGATTGGTGCCAAGAAGAACAATACAAGCATCATACATACTGCCATCACTACGTTAGCCATTTGTGTTCTACATCCCGCATTGTAATTCACTGCAGTTTTTGAAAACGGCCCTGCAGTAAAAAAAAAAAGAAGAAGAAAGTGAATAAGCAACATACTTTTATTTAAAAAAAATGATTCATTTTTCTAAAAGAATTAGAAGATCAAACTGAAAGAACCTGTGGTTAGGTAGCAAGAAGTTAAAGATCCAATGATGTTCATGAGTCCAAACGCTACCATCTCTTTGTTACCATCAATTTGTTGATTTACCATTAATGCAAAGCTTCTTCCAATTGCTATTCCTTTGTGCTGAAACGCCAAATGTTATTCTTAATACCTCACTCAACGTACAAAGATTAGTGTGACAATTAACATGGTTGATAATATTATCATTCCAAAAAAACGTCCACGTTATACGTATATTGGGATAAATGTAGTGTAAAAACAAAAAAAAAAAAAAAAAAAAAAAAAAAAAAAAAAACAAAAAAAAAAAAAAAAAAAAAAAAAAAAGTATCTGGTTGTTCATTCAGTCACTGCAAAATAATATAGAACGAAATGTGTACTTACCGCAAGAGCAACCAAGGCTGTTATGACTCCTGCTTCAATAGGTGCTGATATATATTTAGGATCAAAATCCAAATTATTGATAGAAGGAGGATTAATTCCTTTCTTCAGGGGACCCACCTGCGATTTTCCAAATTAAGTTACTTAACATTCCCTTTAATATATTTTGTAAGGATACATCAATCAATTTAGTAATTTTTTCGGGTTTTCTTGGAAGTTTGGATAGAGCTTGAAATTTAGTTTTACTTGTTGTTAAGATTGATCCGATATCATCGGTATTTAGGGGAAATTATCAATTTGAAAGTAGCTTAGCATAATGATATATACCAAAATTACTTCACAAATGCCATCCCGAAAACACTTTTACTTTGATAAGAAATGTAGTATGTAAATTTTAAAGGCCTTTGAATGAAAGAGTAAACAAGCCATTAGTTTGGTAGTTCTCATGGATGTTAACAATTAGGGAGACTGAAAATAAGAAACTTACAACTGGGATGCCCCATTTCTTTACCGGCAATTGCCAAGCAAAGAAGCATCCAAGTCCGACGACTACCATTGGAGCTACCGCCGACACCCAAAATAACTTCGGTCTCTTTTGTTTCTGAATTAACAAAATTATCCATCAGATAAAAGAAAGACTACAAACACATATATTAGGACTAGGTGCATTTAAGAAAAAATCGAGGTTTTTTTAAACAAAATTAACACTATGATGCATTCCCTTCTATGACGTAAATTTGACGTAAAGTTATTTAATGCCAATGATAGTTTCACCAGATAGACAAATGTATGGTTTCTAATTTCTATTTAGCATTTCATCATTGCGTATGGTGATTTATCGACAAGAAATCATGAGACAGAGTTCAACGGCATATTTGAGTGTCACTTACCACCATTTTTGCGATCCGAAGTAAGATTAGGAAGAATACGCCGACAAGTGTGCATTCCCATCTTATCTGTTAAACAAGTCTCATTGCATTAAACGATTTATTTATGTGACTACTGAAATACATATGTTTTACGGATCTTAATGATACCTCGTGTTTATACTTAAAGATGGCAGTTATAACCGATACAACATCAGTATGTGTCGTAAAATGCTTCAAACCAAAAATGCCTTTCAATTGTTGAAGACAAATAATTGTTGCTGTCCCTCCCATGAAGCCGGTAATCGTAGAATGTGACAAAAAGTCTACCAAAATTCCCAACCTGTTAACATTATGTTATTTAGCTTAACATTAGTTGATTATACAGAAAATACGAAAGTGGAAATTTTGGGCGTGTTAATGTATTTACCGAAAAACACCAAGAATTAGCTGAATCACACCGGATATGAGTGTAGCGGTGAAGATTAGATTAAGATAGAGCTGTGGATCATCCTCTGCGTGCACTTTTTTTTCAATAGCTGCAGCTATGATCAACGAGCTCGAAGCTACTGTTCCAACGGCTAGATGCTTTGAGTTTCCGAAGATAGCGTAGATTAGAGGTGGCACAAAACTTGAATCTGTGAATAAAATGAACATGTTGAGGTACATGTCAAAATATATAAGTTTTCTAAACATAATTACATAGTATAAAATTAAAGATCTAATTATTAAGCGTAAAATAAATTTTGAGATTGGTTTTATTCTTATTACAGTATGTGTTTAGCAATATGGCCAAAATCGACCCGTGATATGTTAAAAAATCTTTGCTTCATGTAACAATGTGAAAAAACTTACATAGGCCAATGATGGGAGGAATGTTAGCGAGTTTGGCATAGCTAATGCCTTGAGGAATAGCGAGGCTAGCTATAGTGACTCCGGCTAACATATCACGCAAGAACAAGGTACGATTATAATTAGGCAACCATTGGAAAACCGGCACAAAATACTGTATTGCTTTTTTCGCCTTAACAGCAAAAGGCTTTCCCTTAAAGTCATGAAACGGATCATCCGGAAACAAAGTTTCCTTCAAATCAGACTTAAACGCGGTCCCAAAACTCCTTGGGGCCGTAAAGTTAACCTTAACCGCGCCTCCTTCGCCTTTAGCTTGCTCCATTGGAATCATGTATTGCTAAAAGAGATCAAGTGGTTGTGTGTGTGTGATATGTTCTTTGTCAAAAGTGTCAAGTGATGTTTCGAAAGGGTGGTGAAAATTTGGTATTTATAGAAGGTTGTTAGAACACACGTAAATAAAGGTGATATTGGGTAAAAATGTAAATTTACATACCATTAGTAGTAAGTTGACAGATTCAGAAAAATTTAAAACGTACTAAAAATAGGGTTTTATCCACATAAAATCGGTTTGTGGATAAATAGTGTTGACATGTTCAAAATAAAAATAACTGGTTTGAACTTTGAACTATGAAAGGAAAATCCTTATCCATAGGAGCGAGGATCGTGTTGATCAATTCAGTAATTAGTATAGCCTACCATTACATTTCATGACTTGTTTATATATGCGGAAAAACGTCGAAAATGAGGCTCGTACGTTTAATGGTTCTATCGACATTTACATGACGTTACGTAGAAATGTGAGAGAAAACGAGAAGGTTCGACTCGATGGTTTAAGTAAAACGACACGAGATATATAGGAGCATGATGCTAGATACGTTTTGGCAAATGCTTGATAAATACCTAAATAGGAAGTTATGTTATTTTAACTTCTCGTCTATATATTAAACTGAAATGATAAAGTAAAATTTAAAAATCTAAGTTAAAATGCAAAATTTAAAAGCGTTGATAATTTGATTGCACATTAAAAATGTGTTCTATAAACACTAGCCCAGTGACAGCGAGTCATAATACAATGGGCTTAGTCTATTACTATTTGACGTTGTCATATTATCACTTGGGCTGTTTGTTAAACCAAGTAGAAGTCAAAACGAGAAAAGCCGACCACGCAGTGCCGTCTTTGAGGGTGTGCGGTTAGACCGCATAGGGCCTTAAAAATTTTAAGGCCTCAAAATTTGTCACCTTAATAATATGTTAAATGTTTAGATAACTAATTTGCATTAAAACTATAAAGAATGACATTTTATATATAACATTTCTTCTCGAAATGTCTTATTATGTAATTTCACCCAGGACCCTCAAAAATTTCAGAAATTTAGAGACGGCCATGCGAGCACGAGTCTATCAGAACTCGAGCTTAGCTTATAAAAGTTTTGGATTTTTATTATGATACTCCATCCGTCTCAAAATTATTGTCCTCTATTTACTTTTTAAGTTTTTTTCTTTTAACTTTAACCTTAAATATGTTTGTTTGTGTTATATAATACTTGATGAAAATAATAACAATAAAAATACATTTAAAAACCAATCAATTCATATATTTTGCAAAAAGTATTACATAACACAAACAAAAAAATTTTAATGTCAAAGTCGGAAGCAAAAAACTTAAAAAGTCAATAGGGGACAATAATTTTGGAACGGAGGGAGTAGTTAATACTCTTAAAACGAAAAATATATGTTATACATATTATACAAACTAATAAAACAAATAAAGCTTTATACAATTTATGTACGAAAAAGTTGATTATACATATGGTTTTGAAAATCGGACGACCAACGGGTTCAATCGAGAACCGGAGTTGCAACCGATTCGGCTAGCCAATATAAACCGTCCGAAAATGAACCAGAGAGAACCGATCGGTATTGGTAAAAACGGGTGAACCGGGCCGTACGGGATCATTTTCCTCTTATTTTTCTCCAGTTAACCGGCTCGTAATTGCTATTTTGTTGGTGGCTGAACTTTAATCAGAAAGTACTCCGTTAACATAACGCACGAGTACCTTGCTAGTATTATATAAACTGCTAATGTATTTTCAGAGTTTTGTCTTATGTCGATATGTGTGTTAAGAAAGAAATGAAATTTGAAAATAAAGTCTGATAGATGCGTTGTTTGATTATCTAGTGTGAATGTGCACAAATTACGAGACAAGCAAAAGGCAAATTAGATTATATTAAGTTGTCATCCTAATCTATTTAGATTTGAATTTGATAAATTCGACACAACTCCTTTTTATCTTCTTCATAGGTTCGTATTAATCTAGTGTAAAGGTGCCTAATGATAAATTAGTTCATATATTCTAAGAGAACACTGACCAATCAAAAAACTTTTTAGAGAATGCGAAATAAGATATACGTCACAAAATCTTTAAAATGTGTGGATTGGCGAAAACACTTTAATCTCGGGTGTTTTTTGACATCAGCAATTGTCCACCTCACATAAAATAACTTCGACAACTCTCCTAGCTCAGTGGAGCACCAACTGAAATAGACAGGAGTCGAGACTCGAACCTTTAACCTTTTATCCGTAAAATTTGTCTAGTGGGCCATGAATTTTTCAAAGATGAATAATACTAACGAGTCAAAAGTCTTTTAATATACGTCACAAAATCTTAGATGTTATTCGTTTAAATAACACGTGTGATAAATAAAAAAAATTGCAATCTGCCAATACATTTTCTATCAACTTTTTGAACAATACATTTCCAAAAATTGCACTTAACATTTACTGGTTATTCGTTTTCTTACAAACATTTTGCATTGCATCATCGTTTATGCATTTACAACTAACCACACAAACGATAGATACAGCATGTTCTTTGCATCTAATTCTTGCGATACGAAATTATCGTCAACATCCTTAGTTACCATTATCCTTCGATTGCGTGAGTGAAAATCTGCACCCCTCGATTGCATCTTCGATAGATAGGAACACACGTTCTTTTCCGATTTTATCTATGAACTTTGTAACGATCAACTTCTCCATAACCTCGAGTCTTGGATTTACTAAGACAACCTGTATATATGAGAAGAATTAGCAACAAATTAACTGTACAACACTTTTGTTAGAAAGTAGACAAGCTTATGAATTTCGACCTAATAATACTTTTGTCAATTGCGTACCTTGATTTCTTTCACTTCCAAACTTCGACGAATTTCAACTAGGGCCTCAACACCCGTGATGTCGATAGATGTGACTCCTAGATTGATGAGTACAATGTGTTAAACATGATGGGCAAATCTCAAAAATCGAATAGTATCTTCTTTACAAAGTGAGCATGGCTGATTATAAGTTTAAAAACATAAATTTGATATGATGAAAACCCTTTGGGTCTAACCTCCTAAGTCTAATATAACATACTCAACATCATCTCCTTGGGAATCTTTATTGGCCTTTTCATCTCTAACCCATCTCAAAATTCTTCAAAATATATCAAATTTCAATGTCAGATTTCTGAAGTTTATGTAATGCATCAAAGTGAAGATGAAGATTTTTGAAAGCAACAAACCTTTCTCTCAAATAACCGGCATTAGCAAAGTAAATCGGGGAACCAAGTTGCAACACTAGAGTCTTAGGAATGCCGATGGCGCCAGGATATTGTTCTACATCACGATATAAATCGGAATCTGGAATGTTACCAAGCTTCGAACTTGCTGGCCTAGCTACATACAAAAGGGCTCTCAACAATGCTAATCCCACCTATAACAAAGAACAATTGGTTTCATTATGATAAGTAATCATAAGGAATTAGATAGTTTAAAATCAAATCATAGAATAAACAAAAATACCGATAACATAAGGCCAACATCCATGCTAATGAAGGCAACACCAAAGAAAGCAACCATGCAAATGACAAAATCAAACTTGTCGGTTTTGTAGAGATGGTAAGCTTTATCATATTCGATGAGACCAAGCATTGCTGACATGATAATAGCCGAAAGAGCAACTAGAGGAGTGTATTTGAAGACGGGTGCCAAGAAGAGTAATGTTAGCATCATGCAAAATGACATCACTACGTTAGCCATCTGTGTTTTACACCCTGCGTTGTAATTCACCGCGGTTTTTGAAAAAGGCCCTGAAATAAACAACGGGAGACATTAACAAATCTTCGACGGAAGCAAGGATCTTTTATAGTAGCCTAAAAAGTAATATAAAGATAGAAGAATTAACCTGTGGTTAAGTAGCAAGAAGTGAAAGATCCAATAATGTTCATGAGACCAAACGCTATCATTTCCTTGTTGCCATCAACTTGTTCATTTTCCATTATGGCAAAGCTTCTTCCAATTGCTATTCCTTCCTACAAAATCCAAAACTCCTTTCTAAATAATAATTTCTTAGAACTAGCAAAACAGAGATATATAATTCGATCACACTATCGTTATCTATCTCATCTCAAAACGTACGGTCTACATTTGATGATTCAAGATTATGTTTTACACTTTTACTCAACAAAATACATATATCACTACAAGGAAATGAAAATGATATTAGTGATAGGGGTGAGCAAAAGAAAACAAAAAAAACGAAACCGAACCGAAAACCGAAAAAACTGAACCGAAAAAACCGACCGAAACTAGAAACCGATGGTTCGGTTTTTAATTTTTTAAAAACCGAAAAATTTCGGTTCGGTTTTGATTTTTGTCCAAAAACCGAACCAAACCAAACCAATTTTACAATGATATATAATTAATGTAATATAAATAAATAAATAATAAATCAAAATTTTAAATTTATATTTATTTTATGGATGAAATTATAATATATGTATTATGTTAATGTTTATATACGTGTTTGTCGTGTACGTGTGTTTACTTGACAATATATCGTTACATATATGACAATGATCATACTATGTGTTTTTCATCATCACGTGTGTTTCATCCTCATTTATATGTGTATAACTTGTATAATTTTGGTTTTAAACATAATTAGGCTAATATTGACAAAAATTTTTTATAAAAAAAATAAAAAAAAAAAAATAACTAGCTTCTTCCAATTGCTATTCCTTCCTTCAAAATCCAAAACTCCTTTCTAAATAATAATTTCTTAGAACTATCGTTATCTATCTCATCTCAAAACGTACGGTCTACATTTGATGATTCAAGATTATGTTTTACACTTTTACTCAACAAAATACATATATCACTACAAGGAAATGAAAATGATATTAGTGATATAGGTTTACTGACATAAAAGTGTCACTACACTGTCACTAAAACTAAGTTTTAGTGACACCTTTTCAAAAACTGTTGATATGAAAAGTAAAATTGTTCCAATTTATCGACACTTTCTAGTTTCTGTGGATAAAATGTCCTAATAGGCAGAAAATAGGCTATCGCATTTCTTTTTGTGTAATAAATATACTTTAAGTGACACTAGCTTTACTTTTTTTTTTTACTTTTAATGACATTTTCTCATAGTGTCACATAATACAATTTTCTTGTAAGGTGAAATGTTTTTAGTTTTCAAAATTCAATATCATTATTAGTTTTACTATAGCTACCATTGCCTTGAGACGCATATATCATATTATTTTTGCAAGAATAATTTGTACTTACAGCAAGAGCAATCATGGCTGTTACTAGTCCTGCTTGGATTGGTGCTGAAATATATTTGGTATCAAAATCCAAATTTTTTAACGAAAAAGGATTTATTCCTTTATTTAATTGACCCACCTGCCATTATCCAAATTCGGTTAATACACAATAATTACAGTATTAACACCAATACAGAAAAAGCAGATTACCTTTTTGGTTTGGTTAAACAATAGGTGGATTTAGTTGTTGATAAATTTTCTCTTTTTTTTAAGAATGAAAGTAATTTTCTTCTCTAGAACATAGTAAAGAATTTGAAAACTCCGTTTATATGATGTGACATTTTTCATTTTCTAGTGAGATAGAAAAATAGAAAATGGTAAATTGAACTTTTAAAAATTTAGTTAAAATCTAAGAAATGAGATTTTAATTATTTTAAAATAAATTCTCAGAAATTTGTAACTAAAGAGTATTCTTTTTTTTTCCTTAAAAAGTTTTTTAAAAAATTGAGTATTATTCACCAAGTAAACACACTTATAAAAAATATTTTTGTTTTTATTCTTTCTAGTTTTTGTTTGTATATTACTTCATTCATAATATAACAAAAAAGAATAATAAATACACCAACATATATGTAACAAACATCTTATAGTGGCTTTAATCTAACTTTACTATAAGAATACTCATCATGGAAAGTATTCAAAGTTGGAGGTTCCCTCTTAAAGTTTGCTTTCCAAAATAAGCCACCCCAAATTAATTAGTATTCATTAGAGTTTTGCTAAAAAAAGTGTTTGGCAACGTAGCAGTAGCAGTAATTATAAAGTGTAAGATTACAAAAAAAGGCATATACACATTTAAATAATAAACTAATTAAAGAAATAAGAAACTAATTGAGGTTATATGAGTAATTTTAAAACAAAACGCTCGAGCATTTGCTTGAAACGCTTCTTTAGCAAGCATTTCAATTTGAAGCAGTTGCATAAAATCCAAACTCTAGTTGATTTGTTGCCAAACAAGTTTTTTAACAAAACCGCTAACTGGTTGTCGCTTACCGCTCCAAAACGCTTCCAAATGCTAGCTACCAAACATGACGTAAGATTACTCATCATGGAAAGTATTCAAAGTTGGAGGTTCCCTCTTAAAGTTTGCTTTCCAAAATAAGCCACCCCAAATTAATTAGTATTCATTAGAGTTTAATAAACGTCTTCTTCAAAAATAAATTATAAGACAGTTAACAAAAATAACATTTTTCAGAGAAAAATAAATATCTCATGAATTTATTCAACATGTTTTGAACATGATTTTAGCATATTGCAATTTGATTGAAGAGAGTCTAAAACAATATGAGATACTTGGACAATAAGACCTTTGTTAATAAAAGGTAACTTCTATTATGCATTGATTTTATTCCCCAACTTTTATGACACACACTGAACAGTGAAAAACAATATGAGATACTTGGACAATTTACTGCATCACAACTTTGTCTATTTTGGTTACTGATTGATGGTTGACAATCAACAATATTGTAGGCATCTTGCCAATTAAGAAAATAACAATAATTTTGTGGAAACAATCTTTAGTGGGATTAGACTTTCTAGTAAAAGTGTTGATATTGGACCCGCGAAATGAAATGCGACACTTCAAGAATCAAAACACGTACACATGACTATTGCTAACAAATCCAACTACTTAACAAAAGTACCTTGCATTATTCATAATATTAATGTAATTTTTTGACTTTTCAAGAGTTGTTAAGCTGTTTTCTTTATTGAACAGTGAAAAATATGCAACTTTAGCATAAAATAGTTTTCTTAACTTACGGAGATTAGGAAACTTACGATTGCAATGCCGTGTTTTTCTGCGTGGGCTAGATAGGAAAAGACGCATCCAACTATGACGACGATCATTGGAGCTATGGCAGACACCCAAAATAACTTCGGTTTCCTTTGTTTCTGCCATTAAAAACGTTCACGAATTAAAATGGTATGAATCTGAATAAAGCTAAAATAAACAACAATAACAGGCTAGGTTTTCCTGTCGCTGAGATGTTTAGCAAAAAGATAAATTTGGTCACAGTTAGGGTCCTTGACTATGTAAGAATTCAAATTGAGATTAACTTGTCATGTGCAACAATTCAAATTGGTCACTAAAAAGTGAAGTCCTGTTGACAGACTACACTTTCTGCTTAGTTGTTTATGTCTTTCTTGAATGTAGACATAGACGTCATATTGCAACAAATTATGCGACATAATTTCAAGACATGTTATGTTGTTGTTCGATGTGAATTTACTTGTATCAAAAGCTTACGTTTTGGAGTATCACTTACCACAAATTTCGTAAACTGAAGAAAGACCAAGAAAATAACACCTATAACCGTGCTTTCCCATCTTATCTGGAAATCCAAACAAAAAAAGTTAGATAATCGCTTTCTTAAAACCACGCGGAGTATTGCCTATATTTGAAGCAGGGACGGAACTTCCATAAGACCAAGGGGGGTTGTGGCCCCCCCAAAAAATTTACTCTCAAGTACCATTTACTATGTAATGTTAGTCATTAGTTGTGCAAAATATTAAGGTTTTATAGTTTGGCCCCCCTAAAATATGTATTTTATATTTTGGCCCCTCCGACAAATGTGTTCAAGTTCCGTCCCTGATTTGAAGTGTTCGTTTTCATTAGTACTACTATTACAATTACTTCCGACAACCACCACCATTATTGTTACAAGACCTTGATGTTGATATAACATTTGTCGTCATTGACGAATAGACATAACCTTTTTTTATGTTGACGTGCTTTAGAATCAAAACATGAAGAGAAAAAGAAACGGAATATTAATATACTACGGGTTGAGATCCTTTCAAGTTTGGATAAACATGATTGGTCATGTTCTCTCCCAAACAAAACAGTGTGACCCAAAGATGATCCGTTTTTCTTTTGTTTGTGAAATGAACATGAGCGGTCATGTTCATCCAAACTCGATACAAATCAAACAGTGATTTGTGATCACGGGTACTTGTGGGACCCGTATTGAATATTGTTTAGTTTTATGCCTAATTGAAGTGTAATATGTCTAGGATATACCTCTTTTTTATTCTTCAAGATAACACGTATAACAGAAACCATATCAGTATGTGTAGTAAAATGCTTCAAACCAAAAATTCCTTTTAGTTGTTGAAGGCATATAAGTGTTGCTGTCCCTCCCATGAAGCCAGTTATGGTAGAATGTGACAAGAAATCCACCAAAATTCCCAACCTGCAGTTTACATATGTTATAAAAGTTTATATCAATAAACTAGTTGTTGAACACGATATCTAGCTAAAAGTTGTGTTTATATGTCGATGAGCTCACCGGAAAACACCAAGAATAAGCTGAGTTACACCGGAAATGAGTGTAGCAGTGAATACTAGATTAAGATAAAGTTGTGGATTTTCTGATGGGTTCACTTTAGCTTCGATGGTTGCAGCGATAATTAGTGAGCTTGCAGCCACTGTTCCCACGGCTAAATGCTTAGAGCTCCCGAAAACTGAGTAGATTAGAGGCGGAACAAAACTCGAATCTGCAAACAATATGCATGCATGTTGGCTAAGTAACTAATTAAATAGTACGTACGATATATGATTCTTGTCGATCGTGTAACAAACAATAACGAGTCTTTTTATTGCTATGTTATCAAGATGATATACGCAAAATTGCGAATATAAATGAATGATATTTTTTGTAAACAATGATGGTATTGAATAAAAACCTTATATAACAAATTTACTCCCTAATTAAAGAAGTTGGCAATTATAAGAACATTGTAGATATATGGTTAATATAAAAAACTTACATAAACCAATAATCGGGGGAATGTTAGCTAGTTTGGCATAGCTAATGCCTTGAGGAATAGCGAGGCTAGCGATGGTGATCCCGGCTAAAAGATCATACATGAACAACTTACGGCTATAGCTAGGAAACCATCCAAATATTGGAACAAAGTATTGTAACGCTTTCTTTGCTTTTATGGGCAATGGTTTCCCTTTGAAGTCATGAAATGGATCGTCCGGGAAGAATGTTTCCTTCAAATCTGACTTGAACGACGTACCAAAGCTTCTCGGTGCCGCAAAGTTCACCTTGTGACATGTTTCTCCGTTAGCTAATCCTCCAACTGGAGCCATTTGAATGTATGGATAGAGAGAAATAGAGAAGGGTATTTGAAAGGGTGGTAGGAATGTGGTATATATAGAAAATGTTGAGGAATCACTTTTGGATAAAGATGTAATTTACACACTATTAGCACTATGTTGAAGAAAATTTGTTTGACCTTTTGGTCTATCTTTCCCAAAATTTAAATGGTTGGCTACACATCAATAGGGATATATGATCTTTATCCATATATAATTACCAATTGAAAAATGCTAGATCCACATAAATTCTACAAAATAATTTCCACACCATGAAGTGTAAGAAAATGATTTGTTACAAAAGAAAAAGATAATGGAAGAAAAGAAAGAACATTGGTCCATGTGTCATGCCAACTCATTGTGTGAGAAATTTTTTGTAAAATTTATGTGATTGTAGCATTGCTCTTACCAATTACCATATCCCCTCATTATTTAATAATAAATGCTGTGTAGTATCTTTTCTTAAAAAGAAAAAAATAATAAAATAACAATATTAAAAACATTCAATATGGGGTAATTAAATTACCTTTTTCCCCTTTAAAAGGTAACCAAAATTTTGGGGAGTAATTTTGACATAAATGTGTGGCCATTTTATGCAAATGTGACATAAATAAGCTATGCTTTCTGGATAAGAATGATCTTATAAAACTTTAATATTTCTTCTATCTGATTAAAAAGGAAATCAAATGCTTATAATTCTAATGAAATTGTTAGGCAAGATTATCCGTAAAAAACAAAATATATTGACCTGCAACTAAAAGTATTAAAGGCAAGGTTAAAATGTAGTTAATACACATAAACTTTCCTAATTAACCATAAAATGCATTAAATACACATTCAAATATAGTAATTTATACGGAGTAAGTTCATTTAATGTGTATTTAATGTATTTTTTTATTAATTAGGAAAGTTTGTGTGTATTAATTACACCTTAACCTCTGCCTTGTGAGTAGAGTTTAGCAAAACCCAATATTAAATACCAAAATAATATATTATTAATTGTATTTTTTTTATTACATAAAAAAATTACATATGTATTTATTATAAAAATGTAGTTTAATTGATAAACAATTATAACTCTAACCTTAATGGACTCAAACTCACAATTAAGTTTGGTCCACTAAACTAGTCATGTGATATTTCTCGCAGTTTGTATAGGAGGCATCTGGACAAACTGAAAAAAATGTTAAAGCATCTTCTTCTTCTTTTTTTTCTTCGTTGTTCCTTTGCACGCATTCTTTAATAGACTCAAGCTCACGATTGATAAGTAATCAAAACTCATTCTTTAATAGACTCAAGCTCACGATTAAGCTTGATTCACCACCCACACCAACACCGACACCCAAAACAACACACTCCCCACAGCCCCCCCCCACCCCCAACACCTAATTCGGCAGCCCCTCCACTAAACCAACCACCTGAACCCTCACAGTACTATACCCGCACTTAGCCCCCACACCCAACCTCCCCCCCACCCCCCCCCACAATCAGACCCCCCCCACCCAACAAGCACCCCCACCAACCCCCCACCACACCAACAAACCAACCCTACATCGCACCATCCCACACACCCCACCCACCACACATCACACCACTCAAAGAAACCCATCAACAGCCACCGAGCCCCTCGAAAACACCACAAAGCATTACCTCCCCATTCAAATCACGTAATATATAACGGAGTAATTCATTTTAAGTGTATTTAATGTAATTTTTATAATTAATATAAAAGTTTGTGTGTATTAATTGACCCCTTAACCTTCTGCCCGCAAAACCCCATATTAAATACCAAAATTCTATATTATAAAGATGATTTATTTATCAATACAAACAAAATTACATATGTATTTATTATAAAAATGTAGTTTAATTGATAAACAATTATAACCCTAACCTTAATGGACTCAAACTCACAATTAAGTTTGGTCCACTAAACTAGTCATGTGATATTTCTCGCAGTTTGTATAGGAGGCATCTGGACAAACTGAAAAAAATTTAAAGCATCTTCTTTTTTTTTTTTTCTTTGTTGTGTCCTTTGCACGCCATTCTTTAACAGACTCAAGCTCACGATTAAGTAAGAAATCAAAACACACTCTTTAATAGACTCAAGCTCACGATTGATAAGTAATCAAAACTCATTCTTTAATAGACTCAAGCTCACGATTAAGCTTGATTCACTAAGCTAGTTATCTAACATACAAAAGTTATCTTTACATACAAATGTTTAAAGCTACAATATGTGAATTAACCTTTTCAATCTTTGCCTTGCACTATTTATGAAAACTTTTCTAGCGTTTAATGAGTACAGAGAATGATTTGACCCTAAGAGTACAAAATGGTTAGCCTCCCAAAAGTTTTTTCTTTAAGATGAATGTTTTAAACCAGCGTTTAAGATGAATGTTGTAGTAATGTTTAACACTACAACAACAAACTTGGGACCCACATTTTCAACAAAGATTTTTGATATAGGTTTGACCACGGTGCCTACACTTTTAGTGACCACAAATGTCATCGTTAAAAAATTCTATTAATTAAATAATAAGTTTCTTGATATTAAATAATTTTTTTATTAAAAATAAAAATAATCTATCCCCGGAAAGAATTCATCTCACGAAAACTTTGAGCAACAACATGCGTCGTCGTTAAAAGTATATATGAATTCAATAACTTTTTTCAAGTTAAGTCATTTAATTCTATTAAATAATAATTATAAAATCGAATTAATGATTATTTTTTAGTGCGTATATATAATTAGTGACGGCACATGTCGTCCCTAAAAGTATATATCAATTTAAAACTTATATGATTGTTAAAATAAATTTTAAAAAAGTATATAAATTAGTTAATTGACAAATTTAGTATTTAATAAATTACAAAAATTATAAAAATAATTTTAGTAGTTAAAATGCATTTAAGTTGTGCATGTAGTTAATTACGGAGACAGAAGTACATTGAAGTACATTGTGTATCATCGATACTTTTAAATAATAATAAAATAACTTTAGTGTAGCTTTATATATTTTAAAATTAACTAATAATTTAAATAATTATTTTTTATTTAAATTGGAATACCTTTAGCGATGACGCGTGTCGTCGTTAAAGGCTTGTGGGGTCCCACACCGGTCGGAGAATTCGCCTTTTCCCCCCTTTCTCATGGCCCCACTTTTCGTCACTAATGGCTTTGACTTGCTCATCACCACTAAGTTTTTAGCGATTGTTTCAAAGGTGATCGACCTCCGAGCCGAGACATGTTCGACGCAAAAACCCTTCGCGACGATATTTACACTTTAGGCGACCAAATCCTTATTCACTAAAAGTTGTAAATGGTGTATAAGAACTCAGTTAGCAAGAATAATCCAAAGGGACATATAATAGAATAGTTCTTTTGAAAAATTGCATTGCAGGTGCAAGATCTAAAGGGACTACCTATGTGAACATGAAGTTTAGCCGCTTCAAGAAGCTTGGACTTAGCTTTCTATATGTTCATCAATGGATTGGGACACATGGCTTGTAAAGTGTCAAGTTAAATGAACTTTAGAGTGTTGTAGAAACGAATGTGTATAGTATCTTCAGGTATTCAAATGGATTGACGGGTTCAATCGTTACGACACCCCGATTTTCGAATATTTGGAATGTGTATTATACTAAGATGAAAATTCAATCGCAAGACATTTTCATTTATGCATTTGTTTGTTTCGTTATGTTTGTTTTAACATAATAGCATATATATTTATATATGTTTTAGTAAATCAAGGATTACACTAAAATGGGGGGGATTTGTTGGTGATTTTAGTGTCATTAACGGCCATTTAGGTAATGATGATTTACTAGAGACTAATGAGATTTCATAATTAGCTTGGATACGAGTTAGGGAAGTGTGGAGTACACACTCGTTGAGTTAATATGTTATCAACCTAGACAAAATGCAGAGATCAAGGGACAGTACTACTGGCAGTACTAAGTTGATATAACAGTACTAAGTTGTTATAACTAGCAGTACTAAGTAGTTAGTACTGTTAGTTCTAATACTTAGTACTGGTTGTTATATCTAGCAGTACTAAGTAGTTAGTACTGTTAGCACTAATACTTAGTACTGGTTGTTTTCAACTAGCAGTACTAAGTAGTTAGTACTGCTAGCACTAAATAGTTAATACTGCTAGTCGTATAACTGTTTGAAAACAGTTATGAAAGTTGGTTTTAACCAACTTTAACTGCTTAACCGTCGTCTAGAATTTGTTTTATAAACAGATTCATTAGTCTCATTTTAGATAACGAAAACACATACAATTCCTTCATTGTTCTTGATTTATGATTCTTGTGCCTAGAACATAAATTGATATACTCCTTATATTATCCCGATAGAGATTTCGTGCAACCCAGGCATTGATAAGGGTCGAAATACTTTATACGGAAAGTGGATTATTACACGATATAAGCGAGTTATCCAGGATCATCACACTCACACACCCCCTATTTATAACAGATATTATATGCATAAATCCAAATTTGTCGAGATTTTGATCTTACGATACCACACTTTCACATATGAAAAACGAGCAAGACCGTAGTAAGATATTCGTTTCAACGGGATTGAGTTTGTTGTTGTTGTAGTATATTTTGGTGTCTTTATATTATGGTGTCATTTTAGAATAGTAACACATATAGGTTAACATTGTCAAAATAATCATGCTCAAATTGCTAGTTTAGGTGAAAAGCATGTGTCTTACGACAAAGTTAATATTTCTAAAAACTAAAGGTTGTAGACGTGTAGTCAAATGTAATAGCCAAAGATTATGAGACAGCAAATCGACATGCATGAGTAAAGCATGTTCAGTTTTTTGTATTTTTTAACAGCACATGAACGCATGAAATTATTAAATTGAAAAATACACTCCAGCAAAGCAACTAATTATTTGATTTTTTTTAATTTTTTTTTTGCATTTGAGAGCCGATTGAAACAAAAAAATGATGCTTGACTAAATAAAGTCAAATAAGACCAAAGAGCTTTCATATGGTTTAAAAAGGGGCAACCAACTTGTTAAACATATAAACAATATTTTTATATTCTTAAAAAATATCTTACTTTCGCTGATTAAACGGGCAAATGGATGAGGTTTTTTTTGTTCAAGTTATCCGAATAGGAAGAGTCTTTTACGACTCAAGTATACGAGGCCTCCCTTGGTTAACCTGAACAATTTCACGAGTAGCAAGGTTTGAATTTTTAAACTCTTGTGAAGAAATCAAAGAATATTACTCTCGACCTTATTTTTGTTGACTATTTTAGCAACTCAGACTAACTCACAATATCACGAAATAAATTAACTAATTAGAGATGAGATGTTTCTTTGAACAATGTTGAAGCTGGCCCAAAACACGAAATACGCACAACTATCCAATCTACTGGGCCATTTACATTTAAAAGGCCTTCACAATCTAGCAACAATCATAGTTCATAAAGATCATGGCCCAATGACAAGTTCTTAAAATCACTTTAAAAATGCTTCTCGTGAAACCTCTTTAATTGTCAGAACAATGACAAATAAAATAAAGAGTTGTAGCAGCATAAAAAGGTGAAGGTTGGGTACACGTAACATATTGAGATTTATCGAAATATGTAGCGTACTTTATCAATTGTCAGTTTCTCCTTTCCGAATCGGTTATCTACAGATCAGGTTGTCGACTTAGAGCGTCATGTGTCTCATGATGAGATTAGATTG
>BQNB010055801.1:19410-38948 GCA_026074375.1 Tanacetum coccineum
TTATTTCATGAAAGGTCCTTAGGACTTAACGACCATTTAAAGTTAAAGGTTATAGGACTTGACGATGGTTAAGTGTCAAATGAGCTCATTTATATGGTTTGGGCCGGATGTATATATAAAGGATTTGGGCCTTTGTTAAAACTTTTGGGTTTATAAAGTATAAGTGGGCTGACCCGGGCCCACTAGGTGGGTACGGGTGGGCCCACTTTTGGCAATTTAGGTTTTCGGGTTTGGTTTTCGATGCTCTTTCCAATGCCTCATCCCGGGGTTGACTTTGACTTTTTAACTTTTGTTGACTTTGACTTTTTCTTTTTGACTTCTTACGGTCTTTCCGTTCTCGTGCTCAGTTTTGTCGTTTTGGCTTCGATTTTTGTCTTTTTCTTGGATATCCATTACCTGCACAATACAAATGCAAAACATGCAAATACAATGTATTTTTGGTACGTTTTTAGTCATTTAAGTCCGGTTTTAGTGGTAAAAGGTATGTGTAATTAAACGCATACCAAAATCCCCCATACTAAGATATTGTCGTGTCCTCACGCAATGCTATAAGTAAGCACTTAGGAAACTAAGAATCTCGATCCCCCTCGACTAATTACCTTGAAAAGTAGCTAAGTGTTCATCGAGGGGAATTAAAGAATCAAGAGTTTAGAAAAGCCTCATTTTTACCATTTTTAAAGATAAACACTTATTCCTACTAATTTTGTATCTTTCCTATTTTCTCATCATTTTTTTAGCAACTAACTTATTTGACTTTCGTTATTTTCATAACCGTTAGGGATCATAGAACAAGATGCATTTCGATCCGAGAATGCCCCTAAAAAGGATAAATTCATCGTCCCCGACTTTTCACTTGCTCCAAACCAAGCTTAAAACGCAATCACCGCTAAATATCAGTTAGGATGCTAACACTACTCACATTTGCAACTTGTGAACTTTTCACTCCCGACATTTATTATATCCTAGGTGAATGTGTAAGTAATGTATGTTTAAAAGTTACTGGCCTAAAAATGAAAACTTACAAGTGTGAAAACTGAAGATAGTTTGTTATTTACAGAATAGATGAAACTGTGTGTTTGTTTTCACGTAAGAAAACCAAAGCATGGCCTATTTTGTTTTGGGCAGACGTGGAAGCATCGTCAATAACATTTTAGCATGGTTTCCAAAACTCCAGTTCTGTTGATCAACATTTTGGGCTCAATTTTTTGTCACAACCATAAGTTCAGGTGGACACTTGGGGTCACTTAGGTACTATCTCAAGTCCACAGTTACAAAAACAAATTAATCACGATATTTGGTTACAACTACTCGAGTGGCATGGTTTGGACCTTTCCAATCTTCCATGTGGAACCGCTTGCTGATAAGAGTAGCGGTTTCTGCAACTTTTCAAGAAGTATAGAAGCTGCTGAGGAGGAGGTGGCCGGAGTAGCTTACATTAGTATCTAATATAACTAGACAATGAGGACGGGATGTCTGTGTTCTAGAAGCCAACCCTTTTTAAATCAGCTGGTGGTGCGCGTCATTTTTTATATTTATGTTGAGTTGCGATTTGTGCTATAGGTGTGAATTGTTTTTCTGTCTAATCCAGGTGGCTCTAATTCAGAGAAGATATTTTAGAGATATGTGATCTATGCTACAACATATAGAATGTAGGTTTTGATAGGCCTTAAACCAAACCAGAACTCTGATTACATAATCAATCCATTGCCATTATTTCAATGAAATGAAGTTGATTAGGCCAAAGGGCATACATAAAAGCACCACCCACATCAACTTACTGCTTTGAGGGCCGTAAAGTTATGACCGCAAAAACCATCAAATAACAGCAGAGAGAACAATTGGGAGAAAATCAGTTTTAGCCTATTGTATAATGTGTTTGGTGCCAAATGGTCAACCATGACCCCATGTTCCCATTTTGGTCATGCTCTACTGCTCTACCCTCTTAGTTGAGTGACACGTGTCCTATAAAGTGCACTTTTTATTGGCCCACAAATCTATGAGCTGGTCCACCACTAAATAGAAGGTTACCCATTTACCCTTATAGTACTCTTTTGTTTTTTTGTACACGTCGGATGCTCTACCATGGCACATCTACCGACGTCTTTAATATGATAGGTTTTCATTGGGAAGGTATAGAAATCTAATACATTTTTTTGTTTTCTTTAATTTTGACTCTTATTCAAAATGATTACATATGTTACAACACACACACAGATCAAAACTTCCCTATCGACTGTAATGGTAAGTTTTTTCCTGTATATGTTTTTTTTGTATTTCTATAATTCTTTACATAGTAAGCCAAATGTAATGTAAGTGTCTTGTCATGTAGATCTAAAAATTGGTGGTACTGGATCTTGTTTATGTTTTAGTTAGTTTAGGTATTGTCCTATTGAATTTCTAGTATGTTTAATAAAACAATAAGCCACCATCTATCGTCCATTTAAGTTTGCAAGAGGTTGTTTTTAATAGTTCTTTTGTTGTTTGTATATTGTGTTGATGGGAAATATGGATAGTTAGCTTGTTTATATCAATTGGAATTTGGATGTTTGAAGTTGTTTCGTTGGCGACTAGGTTTTTCACAATCTGTGATTTGGGTTTGATAGTTTTGATGGCTAATCGCTGGTTTGTTAATCTTTTTTATGAACTGATTATTCAAACATTTTAGATTTTCTAGATTAGTTTGTTCAATTATCATTGAACAACTGCCTTAGTCTATATGTTTTGCGTCATGTCTATCTATTATAAATCTAAATTACCAGATAACTAAATACTTTATTTAATAATATGGAATATCCAGTTGGATTCATGTAGACGCAAATTTCATTATTTCCCATTAAATCAAAGTTAGACTGAATGAAGCCTGGACGTTCACTATTTTGCACATGTGTTTTAGACCTTGGCTTGATATAATGTACGTGGAGAACGATGATGGTATGATCCATTTTGTTCTTCAAAAACAGTGTTGTGCTGACGATGATAGTTTGGACTATGCCACTCATATATAATGTTAATGGCCATAATCTTCATTTTGGACAGTGTGAGTTTTTCCTAGTTACTGGGTTTAAATTTGGTATGGTTAGTTTCTGTGAGTATAGGAATGGTGATATCCCCTTTCGTAATCGGTTAATCCGGGGAAAATAGGGAATGATGTTAAAATCATTGATGTTTTAGCTTTAATTGAGGATGAAGAGAAGTTTTTCAAGGTTAGTGATGAAGACGCAATGCGACTCTGTTTGTTGTTATCTTTGGAGGTTATTACATGGGTCGGGAGTTGGTTTCAGTGGTGGATGATGTATTATTGAGAATGGTTGACAATCTTGATGCTTGGAACACATTTCCTTGGGGTGAGCACATTTGGAGGCAACTTTACGATTCCATTAGAAATGTTTCTTCAAAACATAAGCTTGAGTACCTAGATGGATTGAGAAAAAACCCCAATCATGTTCCTAGTTATTCGTTGTCTGGTTTTCTTTTTGCTTTCAAGGTTTGTGTTTTTTTCCCAAAAAGTTTTATGAAATATGTTTACTTATTAATTTTTTCTCTTAAGCTGTTTTTAACTCTTAATAATGATTTACTGGATTTAGATATGGATTATAGAGTCTTCTTGTGAATCGGATCGTTGGTGGACCAAAGTGCCAGAACTCATCCCCCGAGCAGTGGCATGGACGAGAAAAGCAGAATTTTTTAAGTTGGAGTATTTGGCGATCTTTTTTCACAGGTTAAATTTTTATTTATATTTGTTTGGTTGTAATCTGCAGTCCCAATTTATTAATACCTTTAATCTTTTTTAATTGTTTGAACTAGGCCCCAATAGAGCTAGCCCTAACGAAAGCAGAGTTTCAGTCAAACTGGTACACACCTAGCTATGATTTTTTATGTGGTATGCACGAAGGAGCCCACCTGTTTCCATCGAAGGGTTGCATGGTGAATATCTTAATAAAAGATCAGCAGCACGTGCGGCAAAGCAGAAAGACCGTGGAGAATTTCAGCCTGGCTTACGTAGTAGACAGGAAGGTCGAGAGGCTGCTCTAATTGACCGTGTACGTGATTGGGATAGGCTTCGTGTGTAAAGTTGTTGACCACTACCGAAAGACGTTAAGCATTTGAGAGGAGCAATCTCCAAATTGGAGAGTATTATCCAGATTATTCTTTACCAAAAACTATTGGTTTTATTTTTTCATAGCTTAGGACCCCATCTTCATGTTTTACTAATATTTTTAGTTTTTCAAAACATTCTTTCTTTTGTAGGTGATTACTCTTAAAACAAATCACGTTGAAAAGGAAGAAAGTTTGAACAAATTTGGCCCAAAAATTAAAGATCTTTTAAAGAGCACCTCAAAGGATGAGCCGGACATCAAAGATAACACATCAAAGATCGTTGAAAAGGATGTTGGTGATGTTTATTGAGGTGATGTTAATGGACATGTTCCTAGTGTTTTGATGCCTGCTAATCCCATTAGCCAACAAATATACGAAGATTTTTCTTCCGATTTAGCTGTCTTAAATGGATTTTGCAACTTATCACAAAATGAAGATGAGAAAGGTGATTGTGAGGTAATAAATTTACTATTGTTATTTCTGTGTTTCTGTATTAGTTTATAAATACATACTAATTTATGTTTACACATGTCACGGCATTACAAATTTACATATAGTTCTAAGCAAGAGGATCAGATCATAAGGTTGGCAGATCAGAGGCAACAGGATGATATTTCAAAGATGGCAGAGGAGGCTGAACAGAAAATAGAGTCTGAGATCCAAAGGTTATATGATCATAGGGAGGCTAGGTTGAATAAGATAGCGAAAGAGGAAAAACAAAGAAAATTCATAGGGCATATGAACTCATCTACACATATGAAATTAGCTATTGAGCGTTGTGTACCAAAAAAGAGGAGTATCGTTGTGTCATGAGGATTCCATTCATAGATTGTTTGTAACTTTGAATGTTCCTTGCATGGAACAATTGGCAAATCAAAAGAATGTATTAAATCCCCTTATGATTGAAAAGTGAAAGTCTGTCAAACCTTGGATTGAGGTATTTAGTTTATGTGAAAAACTTAATTGGTATCCATTTTATTTTTACTCTGTGGAAAACTAGAAGGGGACTGAATAGTTTACTGCTTTTTAATTAAAACTTATGTTTGTTTATAAAAAACTTAGATTCGACTTTATGTGAATTCACAATGTATTACGATATGACACACTTACAAGTAAGTAAAAATGCAATGACAAGTAATATGAAAGACAAGGGATAAGGTTAGAAAGATAAACCAAAACAAGGAATTATTGTGGTTCGGTAACGAAGCACTCTTTGCCTACTCCGATCTGGCACCAAACTCGAGAGTTTTCTTCACGATGTCAACAAGCTCCTTTAGGCGGAGAAAATCGTACACAACTTAGCTTACACCAATTTCTGACACTAAGCGAAATGTCGAGTTCTAATCCTAGATAGAACCAATCTATCACAACTAACCACATCAGTTCACAACAAATCACTACTTGGCTTCACTTCATAACTTCTCTCCACATCACAACTTATCTTCGCTTCACAACTTCACTTCACCAAGACACTACTACGATCACACCAATCTAACACTACTTGCTAAGATCACCCGATCTAACTATACTAACAATGATCACACCAAATATACTTATGGAACACAACAACGATACACACCTTCACAATATACACAAATGATTTACAAGATATTAACACAAATATCATACATACCTATACCAACTTTTATATAAAACTTCTTGACTTGAGGATAAGAAGTATTCTTCTCTTTCACTTGAGGTATATGCTCTTGTGATCACTTGGAAATAAAGCTTTATGATTAAATGATCAAAAGAATGAAAGGAGAGTATAAACTGATTTAGAACAGAAAGAAAGTGTGTGCAAAAGGTAAGAAAATCAGTGGGGAATAGTCCAAGTATTTATAGGCAATTGGTTGACATTTGTCTGCGGTCCCTCCTTAATTTAGGGTGTCGGTCCCCTTAATAATTAAGGGGACCGCCCTTATAATTAAGGGGGCCGCCCAGCCTCAGATGCTCCATTTTTTGTCTTTTCCGAGGGAGGTGTTTTCTGGAATATTTCTAGCCGTTTTTAGGTAGAAAATTTTTGATTCTTATATATTTTATTTGAATTTGAAAAATTTCTTAAACATGTTTTGTATGAGATATAAAAGATGTTTGTGACTTTTTTATAAAATGTGAGGTTGAAAAAAAAATTCCTTTGATCCATGAAAATGCATTTAAGCAATGTTTATTCATTACCTTTAAGTGATTAATTTTTTGAAATGAAAATTTACTACTAATTACTTGTTTGTGTTTAATTTTTTACATTTGCTGTTTTACATTTGTGATTATCAAAACATAGGAGAGGTCAAAACATTTAATAATCTTTTTAGGCATTATTTTCTATCCACAATCTCCAGTTTTGTATGATTACAAAATCTAACTGATTAAATGAAATTATATTTTAAACAAGTTTTAGTGAGTTTTATTTTCATTTCTCCTTCTTTTTGTAGAATCAAAAAGGTGTCGTCGATGAATGATCAGTAAAGCCGACGGGGGAAATAATGCTCCCCCTTAATGTGTACTCCCCCTCGTTCAAGGGCACCAAGAAATTGAGCTATGATAACTTTGCTACAAAAACAAGTTAGAAGAAGCACACCGATATTTCTAACATATAGAGCAAAGAGAGGACAAATATAAAAATATGTTGATAATGTTTGACAATTGTCAAGAAATTTATGTAAACTAATAATTTACAAATATATATATCAACTACAGGGTTAAGTGCATAATTAAAACATAAGACTAAAGTCCATTTATTAAACATAATAATTGTGTATAACACACAAGCATGCATACATTAAATAGAAATAATATGCTTGAAGCATATTAATACAACATACATAAAATTAAACTACAAAGATCCTATCATTTCTAGAATTCCATAGAACTTGCTTGCAAAAGGTTTGGTTGACAATTATTTGAAAATGGCTAAACATGGTGTATGTTTAGTTTGGTGAAAGTGATGGTGGTGATGGTGAATTGGGTGGTGGAGGTTGTGAGAGCATGTGTTCTATGTAAGAAAACATGTATTGGAGTTCAATCTTCAATCACAGCTAAGAGTATGGTTGTGAATGCAACACAAACATGAGTCTCCATGTGCCTCAAGAAGGTTCCAAGGTATGGGATGACCAAAGATAGGTGGAGAAGGTGATGGAGTATTAAATTGGACATCAAGTGGGGTAATTGGTGAAAGGGTGAGAGTGATGTCTATTGATGTATTTTCTTGAGTTGGAGGTAGTAGAGGAACTCTTGGAGAAGGAGATGTTGGTGAGTTTAAGTAACCATTGGTTGATGGTAATGTGTATGATGGTGGTGATTTGGGTGTGTAGTCAATGAAGGATGAGGAAGTACCTTTGGTTGATGGTGTTTTTGAAGGTGCATCAGGAGCACTAAGGGATGAGAGTTGATGTTCGGGTGATGGGGTTTTAGTGTCATCATGAGTT
Source organism: Tanacetum coccineum (assembly GCA_026074375.1). Taxonomy (NCBI): domain Eukaryota; kingdom Viridiplantae; phylum Streptophyta; class Magnoliopsida; order Asterales; family Asteraceae; genus Tanacetum; species Tanacetum coccineum. The sequence goes on from BQNB010055801.1 coordinate 26,934, forward strand.
AAATCCACAAACAATTGTTTTGGTGGAATGATGTTAATTTTTGGTCTTTTGAAGGCTTTGGAAATAGAGGCTCTAGTGGATGCCATGGTTGTTTATGGTGGTTGATAGAAAATGAATAAGATGATGAGATGGTGGTGATCATTTAGAGGGAATTTATTGGATGAGAAAGGTTTAAAAATGGAATGGATTTGAATTTGTTTAAGAATTTCCAAAATATGTTCAAGTTTTATGGGTAAAGATAGCTGAGGCTAGATAAAAGAGAGTCAAAAAGCAGAAAGAATTAGTAAAATCTATGAATCAGATAGCTGATCCCCTTAATTAATGGCCGGCCCCCTTATCTTTAAAGGGACCGCCCTTATGAATTAAGGGGCCCGCCCATCTGGTGTTTTTCAAACGACCAAAATTTTGATTTTGTAACAATTTTGTGAGAAAGGTTGTGTTTTGGTGGTCAATTTGCAGCAAGTCCCGTGTAAACATATATGAAATCAAGTATATCATGTATGTTTGCACATCTATATTACATAAGAATGCATAATTATAAGAGACTTATAAATAATTCATAGAGATTTGTAGTTCTAAGTAAGCTAAAACGAAGTTAGTTCATTCGGACTAAGTCGGGTTGTCATCAAACAACTATTATACATAAACCATATGTTCACATAAAGTCCTAACCAATTATTCTACAAGTAGTCACCATTCAATACATATTCACTTCTTTTTCTTCGCCCGATGACTCCTCAATTCCTTTGCCAAATGACTTAAATCACCTCTAAGGTTCTTATGGCATATGTCTTGGTTTGATGAGCAAGTCGGTTTGACGTTTAGAAGAGAAGTTCTTCATTTTGTTCAGACGACGTGGAATGTTGTATTGTTGGTATTCGAGACGGTTTCAAGGAGAGGTTTAGGTAAGTAGTAAGAGATGGGGTACTAGCACGAGAAACACCATCATCCTCATCATCATCTCCTTGGTGAGATGAAGATCCACAGTTATAATGGGCAGAAGTTAATGAGACGGAGTGACGGGCTTTTCCACGATCACTTCGAGGTCGACGGGTTTGTCTTAGAGCAAGTGGACGCATGAATCGATCAACGACATCATAGATGGCATTGTTAAGATGAGGGTAGTGTTCCATGACATGTCGAAAGAGACGTGTCAAGAACATACCATAAGGAAGATGGGCTTTAGGAGTTTCCCGTGCACTTTTAGTTATTTTGACAAAGAGATAAGCAAGATTATATTGTTTCTTGGCTAGGATACAATATAATATATGAGCAAGGCAAGCCGGGAGATGGTCCTAGTGTCCTCCTAGTCCGAACACATTCTCATAAATGAGTTCGTTCCATCTTTTCAAGTCTTGTCTAAGTTCTTTGGTTAGAACTTGATTTGGTGAAAGAATGACGTTTTTGTGTTTGATTTTGCGGTTTGGGTCAACACGTTGAAATTGAAGAAATTGATGAATTTCTTCAGGAATAGGAAGGTCGGTATGATATGGTCCTTTGATTTCTTGGGAGTATGCAAAAGAACCAAGATCCCATTCGTTTGTGAATACGGCTTGGCCATTAAATGGAATTATGGGGATTTGACCAAATTGTTGGAGGGAAAGAGTGATGAATTCATTTTGAATCATGAAGGAGATAAGAATGGCGCCCGAGTCATCTTTTTAAAGAGTGACTTGACTATAAAAGTCCAGAATAAAACGAGGGACAATTGGCTCATTAATTTCGTAGAGACAATTGGGACGTATGTTAGAAAAACAACGATTGATGTGATCAGATGTGTAGTAAAGTTGATCAACAACTCCCCTCTTGATTGCATCTAATTTTCGTAGGTTGTAGAAGTGTGCGATAGTTGGAGAAATATCGGGTGTTTGAGATACTTTAGGAATGTAAGAACGGGTAAGAGAGGTATCACCAACTGTTGCTCGATGCATGTTTATCACCTAAACAAGATAACAACGAAATAAATTATTAAAAAGAAATAATAAAAAAATAAAGTTTTGAAAAATAACAAATGTGGGATAAGGATTACTTCGACTCTAAAAGAAAAAACTAGGAAGTAATCCATTGTTCTTAGTATTTTTTTACACTTAATCTAGGGTGTCAAAGAGTATATATTAGTTATACATTTCAACATCTAGAAAATGACCCAAATATTCCCTAATCAATACAAGACTTGACTAAAATTGTCGAAAGATATACGTTAAGGTGTATATTTTGGGCTGGACAATATTAGTTCATTATTTTTTTACTTGGAGAGAGTTAATGTATTTTTTGTTTTTTTTTTTTTTTTTTTTAATTTTTTTTTTTTTTTTTTTTTATATATATATTTTTTTTTACTTACCTTTTTTTTTTTTTTTTCTTTTTTTTTCTTTTCTTTTGGATTTAAACACTATGTTTTAAAACGTTATCCAAATGCCCTTTATTTTTATACCTTTTATATGATGTATCTAAAATATTTATATATATATATATATAGATAATATATATATATATTATATTTCTATATATATAAAATATATATATATATATATAATATTAGATATATTATATATATATATATAATCTATATATATATACTATATAATTATATATATATGAATTATATATGTTTCTGACTTTATACAAGTTAGTTATGTGTTTATACAAGTGACAAAAATATAGTGATGGTCATTTCGACTCTAAAAATCGATCCTAAGAAACGAACCAAACACCCCTTTATTTTTATAAAACTTTACCCATTGATTTGAAAAATAAGCATTTAGGTATGTATGTTTCGATAGTCAATGTATAATCATTTTAACGTGTTTTAGGCATGAATCAACAATGTATGAAATTTTGTTTTGAAGAAAAAAAATTTCGAAAAGAAATGTATACATTTTTTTACAAATTTTCAAACCAAAAAAAAATGTGACACAATCCTATTGAAAATATTGAATTCCTATGACTACGGGAATCATTATAGTTATGGATTTCCTAGACCTAATCATAAATATATAGAAGATACAAAAATTATAAAAAAATACTCAATTTTGATTAAGAGCAAAAATGGATGAAATTGAAAGAGAAAAGTATGGAAAATCTTACAATAGAGGTTGCTAATCTTGTTTTTGGTGTTTACCCTTTGTGAATTTCGATCGAATAGGTGTTTGAAGGTTTGAATTTTGGTGGTTTTGGGTTGTTGTTTTCGTCACAGCAGGAAAGAGGGAGAGGGAGATGATGGAAATGGTGTGTTTGGTAATGGGTTTTGCAGAAAAAGGGACCGTTTGGTAATTTAAATGGCCGGTCCCCTTAAATATAAGGGGGGCGCCCACATTAACACGGTCGGTCCCCTTAATTTTAAAGGGGCCGCCTATCTGAGAAAAAAAATTGTTTTTCGATTTTGACTAGTTTTGACTAGTTTTGTCAATATACAATTATCAAAATACGTCGGGAGCTACTAGTAATATTATTTTAGATAATCTAGTAGTCGAAAGAAGGACGGGATAAAAATACTTGACACATTTAATTAACTTTTTGTTAAATTAAGTAAACTTAAATAATTTTCGATGAAATAATTAAGTTGTCAAGATTTTTAGATCGAGAGGAGGTTTAGAGATGATTGACATAATTTAGTTGACATTTTAATTAACATTTCGTTAATTAAAAAAATACTTTGATTACTTCGGATGAATTAATCAAGTTGTCCAGCCGAGAGAAGATTTAACAAGGATTTAGTGACGTTTTCAATAAACTTCTTGTGATTGAATAGATTAACTACTTCGGATAAAATAATTAATTGTCACGATTTGAAGTGTTTGAGAGATGATTAATACGTGATGATAAAGTCAAAGCTTGATGAGAGGATTTCGATAGACGTAGTTCATTGTAGACGTGTAGACGAGGCGGACGACGTAGTCGAAGGGAGTTTTTTTCATCCATAGTGTTTGGATGTTATGCCTTTCCGGCGTAAGATGTAAAACTTATCCTACTTCTATGTTAATAATTACCCACTAACTCACTTTTCTTCATCTACGTAAGTTCGTTACTAGTGGCCATAGAAAATTTCTATTTTATAGTGGTAATTTTAACTACGTGAGAGAAGAGTTCATAATGAACAATTTCTTTTAATTCTAGAAAACCAACAAATGGCATTTCTAGTGACTACACTATTTCCACAAGCTTATATTCTATTAACTATAACTTATTTGTTTAGCAAATACTACTTGTAGCATAATAATATATAATCATTTAGCATTTAACACATAATCTAAATTCTAAGAGGTTTTAAAAGAAGACATACCTTTGCCTACGGTGTGTTTTCTTCAACATCTTCAAGTGAGCAAGCTTTGAAGGAGAAATCTTTTGGTAATCCCATCATAAGATTTTAAGAATGTATTCACTCATCGGATTCCAAACAGTGTTCATGAACAACTCAACTTAAATGTTGTAACGACTCAACCACTTGGTCTCCAATGTCTCATGGGTCCAAAATTGTTAGTCCCGAACATATTTTGCATATGTTGCATTTGATTCGGATACATATAGGGTGGACATATTCCCCACGGAGAGAAGTTTGGTTGTTGTGAATAATTCCACATTAAATGATTATTATTAGGGTAATTTTGTCTACCTTGATCTCTCCTAGGTTGTGGTGTTTTAGACCGGGGTTGAGGGTTATTAGTTCTTTTCGGAGGAGGAGTTTTAGATCTCATTTTAGGTTTAGTAAATCCGACTCTGGGTTTTAAGGAAGGTTTATAAAAATGTTTTACTTCGTAGTCGCTTGCAATGGGTATTTTAGTGTTGTTTATAAGTATAAATTTTGGTTTTGGTCTTGAGTTTGATTCTACTAATTTTTCTTTAGACTCAACCTCTTGTGACTTTACAAAATTTACTTGTTTAGTCTCACTAGTTGATCCTTTGGTAAAATTAAATCCTAGACCGGTTTTATCTCCGGATGGTTTTTGAAAACTTATTATTTTCTTAAGTGAGTGACTACTATTATTAAATTGATTAAGCTTAGAAATTTCTTCCTTAAGCTTTTCATTTTCAAACCTAAGGTCTTGACATATTTTGCATTCTTCATTAGCCTCCTTACCCTTTTCTAATCTAGATAATTTATTTTTTAGTTCTAGTATTTCACTTTCTAATTGATTTTTAATTTGTTTTAGTGATTTATTTTTAGCCATGACTTTTAGACCTACTTTGCATAATCTATTATACTCACTATCTAAGTCTTTTTCATCTAATGTGATTTGGGCATATCCACTAAAGTATTCAGTTTCGGAAAGTACCTCATTGGAAGCTTTAGCCACAAGACACTTTTCGTCCTTTGTCTTCTCCTCTTCATCTTCGTCGCTATCACTCTAAGATCCTCCAACAAACGCCTTTTGATTTTGATATTTTGATAGTTTCGGACATTCTCCGATGAGATGATTTGGATCTCCACACTTAAAGCATTTTCTTTCGCCTTTGCCATTTTTGTCGTCTTTATTTCTTTGGAATGATTTTCTTTCTTCATGTGGTTGTCTTACGAATCGTCCTTGTCTTTTGAAGAATTTACTTGAATAGGCTTCTTACGTCCAATGGCGTATTCTTTCATCTTCACTTCGGAGGATTTGAGCTATCATCATCACTAGATTCCTTTGCTAGCTTTCATGGGAAATAGATCTACTTTGTTTCTCTTTTGCTTTTGACGGTTTCAGAATCTTTCTTAATTACTTCTTCATAAACCTTCAAATTTCCAATGAGTTCGTCAAGTGATAGAGTTGTTAGATTCTTTGATTCTTCAATCGCCGTGACTTTTACGCGCCATTTAGGATGTAATGCCCTAAGAAATTTCCTAACACAATTCTTGCTAGAAAAACCTTCATCAAGTGCTTTTAGACTAGTAATAATAGTGTTAAATTTAGCAAAGGCATTATTATTGGATCTCATTTCCGGATTCATGAATTGTTCTTTTGTTGAAACAAAAGAAGATCTATTTTGTTTGCTTTGACTTGATTATTACCTTGATGAGTGATTAACAAAGTATCCTAAATTTCTTTTGCGGTTTGACACATAAAAATTCTTTCATATTCTTTACGTGGTAAAGCATTATAAATTACCATTTTAGCTTTATTATTTTTAGCAAGTTTCTTTTTAAGATCATCGTTTTGTTTATGAAAAGGTACAATTTCATCCTTTTTAGTTTCAGGATTATTTTGAATAGGAGGAAAATCACCATCGGTAATAACATGCCAAAGATCTAGATCTTTTGACTTCACATAAGTTTTGAATCTATTTTTCCAATAAATAAATCCATCACTTTCAAATAGTGGTGGTCTTTGCATAGATTTCCCTTCTAAATATTTTTCCGATTCCATAGATCGATTCAAGTTTTAAAATACAATTTATTTTAAAAATCTTGTTTGACGTGGCTCTTGATACCAATTGTGGAAAACTAGAAGGGGGGTTGAATAGTTTACCGCTTTTTAATTTAATGTTTATGTTTGTTTATAAAAACTTAGATTCGACTTTTTGTGAATTCAATACTTGCACAATATGAATAATATAAATAAGTAAGAACAAATAAAGAAATAAGAGATAAGAGTTAGAAAGATCAAACCACAACACAAGGATTTATAGTGGTTCGGTTACGAAGCACCTCTTCGCCCTACTCCACTCCTCGAGCACCTAACTCGAGAGTTTTCTTCACTATGTCAACAAACTCCCTTATGGCGAAGAAAAAACCGTACACAACCTTTCGTGTTTTCAGAATTACCGACACTAAGCGAAGATGTCGAGTCTCTAATCTTAGCTAGTACCAATTCTATCACGATCTTCACAAACTTCTTTCACGACCTTTTATGACTTCACAACACAACTTCACAACTTCACAACTTCTTCACGTCTTAGTATTCTTTACCATACTACTTCACTTCTACTTTCACACCTAACTATCACAACTTGGATGAATCACTAAGATTCAACTATACTTACAACAATCACCAAGATCTATCTACTACACAACTTTACAAGTATTTACATTATGATTTACAAGTTATGATATGGATGAAACAAGATTGCAATACACACTTGAGGTGTAATACTTCTTCACTTGATGAGAAGGCTTATTCTCTTGCACTTGGAGGATTGAGATGGATTCACTTGGAACAATAAAGCTTTAGGATTAATACAAAGGATTTTAATGAGATGTGTAGGTTCGTTTTTTGATCCAAAAAGAATGCGTGGCAAAAAAGGTGAGAAAATAGTGGGGAATAGTCTAGTATTTTAGGTCATTCTGGAGGAGCGTTTATTATCACATATGGGCGCGTCCCCTTAAAATTAGTTGGCGGTCCCTTTAAAGATAAAGGGCCGCCGATGTATTTTAAGGGGCCGCCCGAGGATGGGCGCCTCCCCGTTTTTCCTTTTGTGTTAAGGGGGATTCTTTTGGAAATTCTGCCGTTTTTTTAGGTTCGAAAAATTTGAACTTCAAAATGTTTATTTGAATAAAACTATTTCTTTTAAATTGTAGAAAATGTTTTGGTAATGTTTATAAAATGTTTAAACAATTTTATAAAGTGTGAAGCTTTGAATTAAAAATTTCTTTGATCATAAAAAGTGCATTAAGCATTTATTTATTCATACCTTTAAGTGATATAATTTTCGAAATGAAAATTTACTACTAATTACTTTTTTACGTTTAATTTTACATTGAACATTTTTATATTTTGTGATTATCAAAACGTAAAGATGTGAAAAATATTAATAATGTTTTTAGGCATTATTTCTATCAACAAGTCCATATGATCCCTTCTTTTCTTCACACTAGTAACCATTCAAATGATGTGGAAACGGAATTGTCGTTTGTTTTGTCTCGTACATAGTGTATGGTTCTGTTCAATGGATACGGCGTATTAGGAGGATCCCATACGGCGTATCAGGTATGAATCAGCTTTAACAAAAGTTGAGATTGACTTGACATGGTCTCTCGAGTTAGTTTCAGTGGAGCTCGGTAAACTTCCAAATCCTCTTTCCTATAGGACCTTGCTCATTTGCCTGATTTGGATCTCCAAAGTTTTAATTGATGCTCCTTGGTTCCTTTTGGCAGCATCCGTTGAAGCTCGGATCTCTTTAATCAAATTGGAGTTCTCCTCATGTCTTTTTACCGATTCACTCATAAACTTGCCTAGGGTATCTTTCATAGATTGCCTGCGTTCTTGGTACGAAGGATTCGTGTTGTTCCTTTGATAAAATCCCAGAGCAGTTGCTTTGTATCCCCTCCTTGAAAAAGTGCACCAAATTGTGTGTAGTAAGCTTCTTTGAGGGTTTTTCCTTCTTCCTTGAGTGGATAATCTCTGGTGTAGTGGGGACCTTTACATTGTTCACATCCTACTTGAGCAGCATAAACTTTTTCATTCACTTTTTTGATTTCTCTTTCAAGATTGTTGAGTTGTGCTTGTATTGCTGTTAATCTGTCAGAAGTTTTAGTACTCCTAGTATTTGATGTTCCATTGTGCCATTTTTAAGAGTATTCAGTCATTTCTTGGATGGTGACTTTAGCATCAACAGCAGTCTTTGATGGTATGGCTCCTCTTGAATCAAGAATCTGTCTAGTGGGAACATCCAATCCATTATAAAACAAGACTACCTCCTGCATCTCAGTTAAATAGTGTTGAGGACACTTCTTCAAGAGTTCTTTAAATTGATCCCAAGCTTGATAGAGGTTTTCATTCGGCTCTTGCTGAAAGTTGTTGATCTTCTCTATTTTCTAAGAAGGTGGGCAATATTTTCTTAGAAATTTTTTCTTCAGATCTTCCCAAGTTGTAATCGAACCAGATGGTTTGTTTCTTAGCCAACGACGCGGCTCCACGTTATGGAATCGGGAAGGCTCTAGCATCACTTGGCGTCTCTTATAATATTTAGGGATGTGGAATAAATCCACAATCTCAAGTACTTTCTCAATATGTTCGTTCGCATCTTCATGATCCAAACCGCTAAAGGTGTTGGTTCGTAGTTCCTTGAGAAATTGGCCTTTTAGTTCAAAATTATCATTTTCTTTGATCTTAGGTCTAGCAACTCCCAATCCATAGTCTGCTCGAGTTTTGCTCATGTATTGTTCCATAGTTTCCGCCATTGTTTCCGCAACCTCTTCCTCCGAGTATTCTTCTTGGTCAGAAAATAGATCAAAATCAGGAGATCTCGATTCATCAAGACTTACGGGAATTGAATGCGATAAACTAGGTCTGTTAATGTGCTAGATGGTCAATACGCCATAATCAATGGAACTGAATACGCCGTGTTAATCCTTTTGAATGAATACGCTATATTGGATTGAAAGTTGGATACATCGTATCCAGTGGAAGTGGATACGCCGTATCGGTTTATCGACCAGAATAGTGTACGATAAAAAACAATTAAATACGCAAACAATTAAACATTCAAATATACAAGAAAATATACAGGATATACAGAATTATACACTGATCTAAATTACACTAATCCTAAAGGTTAGATCTAATCTAATCTAATGCTAAAAACCAAAATATCAAATAAAAATCGTGATTAATTCTCACTCCCTGATAACGCTCAAATCGAGTATGTTTTGGGAGCATTATTCATGCTTTTGTATACTTATTTGGTCAGTTACCTATGGTTTTATTACTTGATTATGTCAAAATAAGCTTTCTATGGTAATTGCAACCAAATACAGGAAAACAAGAAAAGAAGAGACGAACATGCGGAGATTATCTCAAGTACGAAGAATCCCATGTCAGGATCAAGTGCGGAAGCATCTCAAAGAAGAAGAAATCTAATTACTCAAGCTTCCAAGACCTGAGATCAAGTTGTAATAGAGATATGGTGAAGTACAAAGGCCCACGGCCAAGCACAACTCAAGCAAGAGCATTAAATGAGAAATCCAGCAAAAAGATTCCACCAGCGACATCCCAGCCGCCCAGCTAGAGAGTCTGCCGCCCGACAGAAGGAGTGTCGCCCGACAGGAGGATTTACCACCCGGCACTTGGAGCCCACGTTTTTCATTTAACTCTAGAAGAAACCTAGAAAGCCAAGAAGGATCTAAAACCTCTAAACTGACTTTGGACACCCCTTTAGACCCTGGAATCGACATAAAATAGTAGTATAAATAGGAGACCCCTATGCCTTATTTTAACACACACCTCACTATTCTTCAACCCTAAACCCTAATCCTCATAGCCACCACTCCTCTCCAAAGTCATCTAAGTCTAGGAAAGTCAGGAAGAAGCTCCAAGAAAGCCAAGAAGGAGGAAGGATCCCTCTAAGTCACAAGTTTGTCATTTCCTAGTTTACATTCCTCTAAGCTTTTGCAATACTTTTGTAAGAACTCTCATTATCTTTATGAATGCATTATTTTCTAGAATTATGTCTTGGTTTAATATGAGTGGCTAGTCCCTCTATGTGCTTGGTTAAATGATGTTTGTGGTATGAAGATTCGATTATGATAGTGTGGCATGTTAACTCAATTTCAAGCTAAGTCTTATATCCATTTGTTCTTAAGTTCTAAAGTGGCATAGTTTTATTTACCGGATTGTTTGTTAAGAATATCATAGGTCAAAAGGGATATTGTTAACCAATCAATTGTCGTCTTTTTGTCTACGATCGGCTACCTTTTGTATTAACCATTTCTTAAGTGGTTTGGTAAAACTAAGAACATAATAATCGATGTCTATAGTTTGTGAAACGAACTGCGAATCAAACTCATAGAGGTTGTCTTAGTCTTGCATTGATTGATTGTGCCTAATGCTTGTTTTTGTCACTTGGAGTCTTGACGAAGGCAAAAGGTTTTAAAAAACAATAGATTGGATAATTTCCAATTCTTTTAATCAACTTGTTAGTATTTGCCACCTTCATATCGAATCAGATTCCCAAACTGAATCCAACCAAGTACATCTATTTATTATCGAATTACTTTAATCATTACTTGCTTGCATCTTAGGACTTTTATCATTGGAATCTTTATCAAGTCGAAACACCCAAATCCCCACAAACGATCTCGGCTTACCATTCCATATCTTGCTACTACGGACGAGTTTACTTGCTCGTATGTGTTGCTTAAGAATTTGGTATATCGAGTTATAAATTTAAAACTGAATAGTATCGCACGCATCAAGTTTTTGGCGCCGCTTCCGAGGATTTAATCGTGTTTTACGATTTAGATCTTGTGATACCATTTTCCCTAGGTACCACGTTTCAATTTTTTTTTCACAGAACCCTTGGAGCCGCCCGGCACTATAACCAGATGTGAATTTTACTTGGTGTTAAAAATTCTTGAAGTGACGGGAAAACCGGGTCATTTTACGATTTTATGTAAGACGTTAAAAAGTGAAGTTTAGAAATCAAAAGTGAACATGAAACTTATATAATGAATGTTTATAACATTCGAGCATATCGTGTCACACCCCGCCAAGGCGGAATAGCAAGGCATGATCAATAGGCATCATCACAACACAAGGTGTCAAAATAGAGAAATACTAAATGAATTAAAATCCAATATATAAAAGACACAGATTGTTATGATAACACCTACAACATTTATCATTCAAATTCATCTAGTGCAACCAACCAAGACAAAACAAATGAACATAGATTCCGCAATACAAGCCTATGGTCCAGCTAATTCCTCTTCCTAACTCTTCATACGTTTTGCTCACCTGAAAATGATGCTTAAAACGTCAACAAAATTGTTGGTGAGAGTTACAGGTTTAAGACTCACTTATGACATTGCGATCAACAAAAATAACATTTACGAACATATATGCATGGCTATTCTATCACAACATAAATTCAAATTATCTTAGGTGGATCGTACCCCTCCGTCCCACAATTATCTCCACGCAAGACTAAATATCTCCGCGCAAGACTGACCCACTTGACTAGCTAAGTCTGTTCGGGTCTCACACAAGGTCATGTCATCCTCACATACACATGCCTTACCACAATTCATATCACATAGCAATAGCACATAGCAATCATATAGTTCGACACTTAAAAATACATATCACGATTCATAATTCAAAA
>BQNB010055802.1:0-22958 GCA_026074375.1 Tanacetum coccineum
TGTAATTATTTCCTAAGTCATGAACAGATTACATGAACCCACCGTCTATTTAATATTCCGTTGAGGCAAAACACAAAGTAAGGTAGTATGAAGACTATTACAAGGCCCCTAAGAGTATATTAAATGCATTTGAAATATATTAAGAGTGGATCAACCATATAAGGGGCAAGGTAGTATGAAGACTGTTACCCGATGGTATCCTTTCTACGCAATCATGTTTTCCTAGACATATCAACAGCGATACAGACAAAAGCTGGTTTTATAAGACCTAACATGCATATTTATCACAAGAAGCAACACCACTAAGATCTACATCCTAGGTTTTATAGAATCATAAATAAACACAATAGAAGGTTTAGCCAAACATATTAAAGATAAAGCAAGAACAGATAAGAATCACACAACAAGACATATTGAATGATTAAGATAGTCTTACTTGATTAAAACATGAATTAAAAGAAGTACAATAGGGTTTTGAGGCCCTAAAATCGTCCCTAACAGCTGCTAAACGAACTAGGGTTTGTCTTTTTCTTTTACTCTAAAGTTACACACTTAAAACCCTAAAAACGGATTTGTATATATAGTAAAATCGTTGCGACGGCGTCGCGTTTTAATTGTGACGCCATCATGAGTAGAATATTCTAGATAATGGGTTGGGTCGTGCATTTTGACGCCGTCTTGAGATCTTGTGACCCCGTCTTGGTATGAGTTGTGACGGCGTCACGTGTAATCTATGACGCCGTCTCCAGCTTCTAAGTAGAAATTCTTGAGAGATGTTGGTGTAGGTCCGTAGTCTTCTCCGTTTCTTCTCCAAATGAGCCCAAGTCACGTGTATTTCCTCCAAATGCTGAATACCTGAAAAGGAATGATTAAGTACCTATTTTGGGCATAAATGCACGATTTAGGGGGTTAAACGACCCTGCAAAAGTGTATAAAATGACACCTCATCAACTCCGCAAGAGCCTAATGCAGTTCGGGTTCATTCAAAGGGAAATATACCTATATTGAAAAATAACACAGACTTATGCCTAAAATATCACAACAAATGCCAAGCTTGTTTGTCATTAGGTGGATATTTTATGATTCACTAACCTTGTCTACATCCGTCCATGGCACATAGCGTCCTTGCGGGCTATCCGTCATTAACTTGAAGAAGTGCTACAAGACCAGTATCGAACTGGGATTGCCTCTCTTTCAATCTTCGGAAGTGTCTTTTTCCAGTCACAATTGACTAATAGGCAATCCCTTTTTTCCGTGATAATATGAAAGGACTCAATTCCTTCTTTCTTCCTTAGCGAAATGTAGCAGGAATAGCCTTCCCGCAGTCGTATTAAGGAGATTTTTTTTCTTGAAACTCTTTACTCCTTCACCCGTAGCAAGCACTCATTTCTATTTAGTTGTTTTCTTACTATATCCGGCTATTGAACCTGGTTTCCCTCTGCATATGGTAATAGAGAGTTAGACATCTTAGAGAGCTCCTCAAAGGGCTAGTTCTCACCGCTTTTGAAATGTAAACAGGCATACCACCGCCAATTATGGTTGGACAGAAATGTGGGCCTGCTAGTGACCAATCTGCATCTGGTGCTCTAAACTGCCACAACAACACCACCCAAAGCTCTATATGCCGTGAATAATAAAAAACAGGAAGTTACTGGTTTTTCACATGTTTCCTATAATCAAATATAGTAAACAAAATTAAAGAAGGCACACTTTCGATGAACCACCCTCTTTTTTTCCTCCAAACCTCGAAAAGATAACCAGAATTGATCATCAACAACAATACCATATGGATCCGAAGCCAATTTGAACAGTTTGCTAGGCTCTCCAGATTTTATATTCTTCAACAATGTTTTAATATAACCAGGCACAGTTACTTTGTAAAGGTTACACTTTTTATGTCGCCTTAGATCTTGATAAAGTTAATGTAAGTATGTATTTGGCAGAGACAGAGTTAAACATACATCATAATATACATACATCATAATATACCTCGGTAAATGGTGGAATTGTTTCACAGTCGTACTCTGTTGATTCCAAATTTTCCTCTTCTTCAACATCAAACTGAGACTCATCAAGGAATTAAATTGATTCAGAAAGTTGACTTGTAATTGTTCGCCTTTTAACACGAGGTGGCGTTGTTGGTTTTTGTTGCTCATATGGTGATTGGAGAGCCGGACCAGGTTTCCTCTTCCTTTCAACAACCCTAAAACAAGTTTTCAACTATGGTGTATTGTAAATGTTTTCTTCGGCATATCCATTAAATCTAAGATACACTGATCAAGATTGACTTTTTTTCCTACAATCAAAGATTCACTTTTTAATACATAAATATTTCTAATACATTTTAAAAATCAAAAGTTTAATTTACCTTCAATGTACTGTCAACCATAATTGTTTTGATAACTGGGCTAGTTTCGGTAACTGGTGTGTTTTCTTCTACAACAACCTCTATTTTGTCACACAATGGGTTACGATCTTCTTGATACAGATTTACCTTGATCTCCCCATTAGACTTATCTTCTTCAAAACCAATCGACATATCATCTAAACAATACTTCCCATCTTCATTATCAACATCCATGGCGTGTTCCATCTCATCATTATCCTATACAAAATTAAATGTGATCAACGACACAATTCAAGCACCTGATTAAAGTTGATGTTTAATACAAATTTGAATAGTATAGTGTAGGTAAACTTACTTTTACTGCATCATCAAACCGTGCCTCATCCAATATTTCGGCTTGAAGGCAAGATACATCGGGTTCCAACTCACTTTCCAATGCTTTAACTAAGTTTTGCAATGAACCTTGTTGTGACTCTTGATAATAACAGTCAAGTGGTTCACCATTGGACTCATTCTGATTCAGGGAATCATCACATGGGGTTGCCCTTGATGGCTGCAAATAAGTGATATTTGTAAAAGTTACTAAATTAACTATATAATATATGTCCATAAAGGTTTATGAAAGGGACTTACATTAGATGTTATTGTTTGAACAAGTTTTGTTCTCAACTCATCAACCCTTACCATAAGATCTGGTCTCACATCTATCACCTCTTTAAAAAGTGAATCAACATCCTCCAATAAGTTATTTGAATCAGTGGGAGCAGCCGGGTCATGATCATCTACGGCACCTGCTTGTTCATCAATTTCAACTGATTGTTCATTAACAATGGGTGCTTCGTCTACATTTTGAAATGGTTTAATAGCTTGAATAAAAGGCACATCCTCTCCTCTAATATATGAAAGACTACGAATAAGCCAAGTTTCCTTCAACTCTTCATTTGTTGGTGTAAGTTCAAGGATTGGAATTGAAGGCTATGCAACAAATATTATACATGTGGGATTAATATAAAATACGTTTAAAACAAGGAATGGCATTTGCATTCAAATAAGAAAATGAAATCATTACCGGAGCAAAAAGACGATGGTAATATGTTTTTTCTAACTTTTTATATGCTGTCGGGGTAACTTTCCAAAATCCATATCTAAGTTTAAAAGGGTATCAATGACAAAACAAATCATATAATTTAAATAACAAATTAAGTAAACAGACAAAGCTTAGGCTTACCTTTAGAGCCCAAACAAAACCATTAAGATTGTATGTTGCCATCTTTTTGCCTGAGTGATTCTTACACTTAATATGCATCTCCACATGCTTTGGGACCACATTCAAGGTCCTTTGATAAAAATATTACCACATGTATTCTCCCCATGGATATGCATCTCATGCACATAAATCCTCAACTAGGGTCAATATATGTAGAGGAACGTTTAAAAATAATAATTCACGTCCCATTAAAACAACCTCCTCCACAACCAGTAAACAAACCCTTACAGCATCATAATCATCCAATTTAGCAAACACTTCTGCATTAGAAATTAATGCCAAAAGCTCTTTTCCCTTGACATTCTTCTTTTTCTTATGTCTTTTTTTCGGGAAAAACCCCGTCACAAAAAGGGCTTTTCTCACTATATGTTTTAGTTACATTACCGCATCTAAATCCGGTAATTAAACAAAACTCATTCCGACCAAATTAAAGTTGGTGATCACCAATTTTGAAAACCATTGGCGGGCACTCTTTATTTGGCTGTGGAACATAGAATTGGTGATGAAGAACATAATTTAACAAGTGGTTATCATTTGGGTTACTTGTAATATCTAACCACCTACCAAACACACTATTCCTAAACATAAGTTCATGTTTTTTGTAGGGTTGCAAGTTACCTTTAATATTGGACAATAAGTACATCTTCGACCTTAAACTGACTTTAGCATCAAATATCTCTGGGGGATTAGCCATTTCCATGCCAAGAATTTTGAGGGTAAGTATTTTGATTAGGGTTACGTTTTGGGGATTTTTTATTTTGGGGATTTTGGTTTGGGTATTGATTTGGATTTTGGTTTTAGGGTAACTGTAAATGAAATGGGTTTGATTACGTTTTTGGGGAAGAAATGTGGGTTAAACACTAATTGTACAAATTGCATAGAAAATACAGTCTAATTATATGTACTAATTTCACTTTAGAGTTGTACAAGTCGCATAAAAAATAATTTAGTTGTATAAATTTGCATAATAAAAGTTTTATTAAAAAGTAAAAAAAATACTTTTTAATATTCTTATGGGTACAAGTCGCATAAAAAACATATGTACTAATTTAACTTTAGAGTTTGTACAAGTCGCATAAAAAATAATTTAGTTGTATAAATTTGCATAATAAAAGTTTTATTAAAAGTTTTGTTGCGGTTGTCGTAAGGGACTTCTACAAGAAGTTTTACAACTCTCTAGGCAGTGTACCTAACCGTTGTAGTGTAGTATAGGCAAGACTCGGGGGTTGTTATCGTTCTCTAGGGGAATAGGTTGGGAAGGCTTTGATCACGGGCTAACAGAATTCTAAGGGTTGAGAGAAGATTCTTTTTGTGTTTTTATATTTTATGAAAGCAGTAAATCATATCAAGAATTTTCCCTAAAAATAAATAACATAAACATCCAACACTAACCACAATGAACGGTTTTCGGATCTAAAAACATCAATGGCCTCGGTTTAACAACCGAGAAACACAAACCACCAAAATACTCAAACCCAACAGATAACCTACACCATAGTAACTTTTAGGGTGAAGGCTGAATTTATGTAACATACTTTTTTTAAATTAAACGATGTACGCAACTAACTTTTTTTATTCCGGATATACGCAACATACTTTCAAATACTTACCAATCTATGTAATATTGACCAAAATGTGACTTGTTTGACCGGTTACCACTTAGAAAATTTATAGTTTGGTCCATGTCGGCTGCGTGGACTGTCACCATTAGTCCCTTGACATTTTTAACTAAAAAAGTTAAAGTAATGATACCTTGAATTTTGCATTGACTTCCACCGTTAGTCCCTTGACTTTTCCATGTTTTTATACACACATTTTTATACAAGCTATTATATACATGTTTTTATACACACATTTTTATACACGTTTGCATTCATACATTTTTATACGCACGTTTTTATACACACATTTTTATACATGTTTTTACGCACGTTTTTATACACGTTTTATTACACACATATTTATATACGTTTTTATACATATATTTATACACGTTCTTATACACACGTTGTTATACACACGTTTTTATACACATATTTTTATACACTTTTTTATATGCACGTTTTATACCCTTATTTTTATACAAATATTTTTATATACACGTTTTTGTATACGTTTTTATACATACGTTTTTATACACGTGTATACAAATGTGTTTATAAAAACGTTAAATAAAAATGTGTATAAAAATGTGTGTATACAAACATGTGTATAAAACCGTGTATATAATACCGTGATAAAAATGTGTATAAAATTGTGTGTACTAAAAAGTGTATAAAAATGTGTGTATAAAAATGTGTGTATAAAAACGTGTGTATAAAAACGTGTATAAAAATGTGTGTATAAAAACGTGTGTATAAAAACGTGTGTATAAAAACGTGTATAAAAATGTGTGTATAAAACGTGTATAAAAATGTGTGTATGAAAACGTGTGTATAAAAATGCGTATAAAAACGTGTATATAATAGCTTGTATAAGAACGTGTGTATAAAAACATGGAAAAGTCAAGGGACTAACGGTAGAAGTCAATGCAAAAGTTAAGGTATCGTTACTGTAACTTTTTTTGTTAAAAAATGTCAAAGGACTAACGGTTAAAGTCCACGCAGCCGACAGGGACCAAACTGTAAATTTTCTAAGTGTTAACCGGTCAAACAAGTCACATTTTGGTCAATATTACATAGATTGGTAAGTATTTGAAAGTATGTTGCGTATATCCGGAATAAAAAAAGTAGGTTGCGTACATCAGTTAATTTGAAAAAGTATGTTACATAAATTCAGCCTTCACCCTAACTTTTGAGATGAATATTAATAAATCTTGAAAGATCACAAGGCCACCAAACACAAAGCCACCAAGCAACCCAAACCAAAAAACACACCCAAAACCACCACGCACACCTCAAACTACTAAAAAAATTCAAAACCGCTCTTACATACCGAACCATTAATATATATTGGCGAGTAGGTGTCGGCGATTAAGGGAGAGTAAAATACAAAAATGCTCTATGTACTTTATAAAATGATTCATTTTGCATACCAAACTAAGTTTTGCTTCGTTGTGAACCATGAAACCTGATATAGAAGGTTTTTATACACGTGGATTTCTATTTAATAATTTTTTATTATATTATTTATCCAGTCAATACACCAACCCGACCCATTATTGACCCGGTTAAAAAACCTGACCGACCCATCATTGACCCGGTCTAACCTTTATTAGTAATACTCCAACGATATAATTTGTTTTGCCCAAATCCACCCCCAATTACTAAGAACCCTAAAATCTCCTGAATAAATTCAAAACTAATAAAACTAATTTACTTATGGCTTCTTTTCCTCGTCATCACGCAATCGAGTTATACCAACTCATTGTAAATGTGGTTTTCCTATGGTGAAACATACTTCTTAGACTGATCTTAACCCATGTAGAAGGTTTCTCGATTATCGCAAATTAAATGTATGATTACTATCATAACTTTGGATTTTGATTATCATAAATCCTAATTTTTTTCTTATGGTTATAGATTCCAGGTACGAAGAATTGCAATGCATTCTATTGGATTGATCCTGAGGTGTATAATTAGGTATAAAACTCAAATGTTTGAGTTTTTTTTACACTTGAACCCTACTAAAAGGGATGAATACACATACTAGATTAGGGTTCAAGAGCATTTTGATATTTTGGAAGCTGAGTACCATGTTTATCAGTCTCAAATGGAAACAAGGATGAATGATGCTGAAGCAAGTGCAAGAATTTGGAAAAAAGTTATCTTTTTCGTGATTGTGATGTTTGTTATATTCAAAATGTTTTAGATTTATGATAATGTATTATTCATATATCTTTGTTATGTAGCCAATCTATGTAATACAACTCTATCTTTTGTATGAAATGAATGAAATATTGATAGTGTTGTTGCAAATTTGAGTTGTATGAAATGAATGAAATGTTGATAGTGTTGTTGCAAATTTGAATCCTCAAAGTGTTATAAGATTATGTATGCAAGTGGATATAATTGTTTGACAATTTTAGGGGGAAAGGCATTATTTTTTGACTGGTTTTTGTCAAAACAAGATAGTGGCAAACAAGACAGTTTTATAACAATTTGAACATAAAACAATACAATGGCCAACATAAAACAAGACAAGTGGTCCTAACCATATGCTTCTAACATTCAAGATTCTACATAAAGCAATGGTTGTACCAACAAGACTTAAATAAGGCATCATAAAGTTATAGTGTACAAAAGCTACATATACCTTATCTACAAAACACAAAAGTTAGATCTAGTTTTCTAGTTTTTCTTGATACAATACACAAACAAAATCAAATACCCTTAACCTAAAACTATTCAGATTTAGAAACTGAAAAAGCCTTCTCAGGTGTGGAACCAGTTCCATGTTCATCAAACTTGAACTTTTTACCCTGCATCTTTGCAATCCTTTCACTTCTTCCTCTTTGCTTAACATACACCCTTGGAACAACATGATTTACAGGTTGCTTTCTTTTGGATCTAGTTCTAACTTGGTTTTGTTGAGTTTGCACTTCAACTGTAGGATTTAAAGGAGCTGCAAGTGGTACCACTTCACAAGGATGGTTAACTGAGTGTTGCCCATTTCTTAGATGTTGTAAGATGTCTTCAAAATAGTTGTAGTCATTTACAAATCCACCTAGAGGTGTGTTATACTTCTCATTTTCTTTAGAAGCACTAAAATCATCATAAGAAACTCATGACCAATCATGGTCATACTTCTTATTTTCTTCACAAATCTTTCTAATAGCAACCTGCTTTGCCTCTTCTGCTACTTGTTCTACTTCAACAGCAGCTGAAGCTTCATAATCCATCTCCATCTGATATTCCTATAATATATAAAATGTAAGTTAAATTATTCTTCCATTCCATTAAAAAGCAACCAAATTAGTTACAAAAGTCTTGTTGCGGTTGTAGATCTCATCCTGATTGGACTTCCAATCGTAACACCTATTTTTTTTCTTCAATGCACCACCAGTTTTGGTAGTATCAAACCACTTACTAATAGTAGCTTTTCCCTGTTTTTTACCCACTGTCTTACTAACATCTGATATGTTTGTACGTTTAAGTGGACATAAAAGACCTTTACCCTTGTATGCATTACTCCTTGGTTCTTGTGGCCCTTTAGGTGGCATGATAGGAGGACTAGATGGTGGCCTAGGTACTGGTGTCTTAGTTCTATGAGCTGTTGTACTTGATGATGGTTTTGGTACTGGTGTCTAGTACTACCAACGGCTGTACTTGGTGATGGTTTTGGTATTTGTGAGTTTTTACAATTGCTTTTGTTATGTTTAGCATTAAGAAACCAACTTGCAACGGCCTCAATCAAACCCTGCAAATTATAAACATTTTGTAAGTGTTATGCATATCATGTTATAAATATTAATGTTAATGAGTTAATGTATAAAAATACCTTGTAAGCATCTGATATCATTGTCAAACCACTTCCTCTTCCTAAGGAAATATCATTATGTAACAAAGAGAGAAACCAATACCAGTTATTCTTATTCTCAACACTTACAACTACCTAAGCTATAGGAAACATATGATTGTTTGCATCTCTTCCCATAGCAGTTAGTAGTTGCCCTTTACAAGTGTGAGTCAAAAAACAACCATCAAGACCAATCACCCTTCTACATCCATCTAGCCAACCTTGTCTTACCCTAGAAAAACAGACATACATCCTCTTAAAATTTTAATCACCATGATCATCCTCATACAAGTCAAACTTATATGTAGAATTTGGGTTTGATTCCACTAATGCTTCTATGTATTCCCAAAGCCTACTGTAATGTTCCACTAAGCCACCCTCATGGTCAAATAATGCTAACTATTTTTCCCTTTTGCATTGACCTAAGCTACACTAATTAAAAAGTTTTCTCTTATTAGCTCTCTCATAGATTTATGGAAATGCAAGGATTTTGTATTATATCTCTAGCATAATGTTTTGCAATCCATCTATATGTGACCAAACTACCCAAACTGTAGTTTCTACAACATTTATGTTCAGGGTATAACATTTTTATTTGGAAAGATCTTTTTGTGCTCATCCATGAAGCCCACAATCTAAAAGGACAACCAACTTGACCTCTTAACCTTTTTGAATCTTTAAATTTTTTTATTTGACCATCTTTCCTTGATTATTTCACTACTATTACCATTTTCTGATTTGTTACTAGTCTCTCCTTTATCAGCTTGTTTACTAGACTCCCCTTTATCAGCTTTTTCACTGGACACTCCTTTTTCACCTTGCTTAGAAGTCTCTCCTACCTTAGGCTCCTAAACACTAGGTTTTGGTTTTTTACCTTTCATTCCTGCACACTTCCCTTTACTCACATCCCTACCACATTTAACTAAAAGCTTACTGGAATCATTTTGCATATACCACAGTTGATAACCATCAGATGAATTTGAGTCATAGGAGGATTTATGGACTTTAGCATCTTCATTTAACTCATCATTAATCATTTCTAATACATCATAACCAGAATGTTCTATATATAATTCAATTTGATTCCCATGGTCATAACCATATCTAATAAAAGCTATAACATCATCATCTGTTGCTAACTCCTTAAGAGAAGTAAGAGGCATACCAGGAATCTTGTAAAACATTTTCACATGTAAGACTAAAACATGCCTTTGAATTATACCAAAGAAATCTGAGTAGCTCATTCCTTTAAAATTGACATCACTAATAACCCTAAAATCACCACTTGAATAGATAAAAGGATTCCCTATGAAGATACCATCATGCCCGAGATTAACCCTAAACGGATCAATATTTCATTCAAACCTGCAAATAAAAATTAGGGTTTATAAAAGTTAATGGTTTTAAATAATTAATAATCGATAATTAGGGGAATCGTATAATTGAAGCGAATTAACAACTTACATTGTGTAATTGAAACTAATTAAGATCTAAAACACTGTTTCTTGAATTAGGGTTTTTGTACCTGATATGTGAAGTGTGAAATAGCTAAAGTAATAAATTTGAGTTCTTAATGTGTTATGACCTATTGTTTTTTACTTGTATAAAGGACAAATATGATGTGGAATGTACACGTTGGACTAAAATGATGTTAGTTGACTATTAGTCAACTCAAACAGGGGTCAAACTAAGTATTACAGGTTGCAAGTAAAATTTATAAAAATGTAATGTGTAATGAATAAAATGATAGAGTAAATAAACCAGGATGAATCAAAATTTTGTTAACTATGCAAAATGAATCATTTTAGTGAGTACATAGAGCATATTTTTCTTTTACCCTAAGAATTTTTTTGGATGATAGCATATTTATCTCTTCGTTCGAATGACAAAAGGGAATATAAAGCAACTAATATCTAATGATTTAATGTTAACATGTAGTTAAATGTAGTGTAAAAAAGAACAAAACAAGGGCTAACCTGGTTAGAATGATATTTAACCAAAAACATACTTGAATAAACATAGAAAACAAGAAAAAACATGTTCGTTTAAACTTGAGAATGTTTGTATGCATAAGATTACATAATAACCATGTTCCAAAACCTAACCAGGGAAGCCTGGAGGCCATGAATCTACCAGATGTCTAGATCTAAGGGTCCGTTGTTAGCCTCAATTTATTGAGTCGAACAAGGAAGTTCGGTCACTCTATGATGGAGCTTCGGTCTTTAATTAGTTAATATTGTAATAGGATAATATCGGGAATCGGGCTCGATAGATAATTTAATATTGTATATGTTTTGGGTTTAATCCCAAGCAAAACCCGAGCCCGGGTCCTAGTTTAATATCCCGCGCGTCACTTATAAGTGTCGAGGTATATAAGGAACTTTTCCACTTGGAAAAGTTAGTTGTTCAAAATATCTAGAAATATCTTTTCACTTTTTCTCTCATCTCTCTCTAATTTCTCTCTCCAGAACAACTCTTTCTTTCTCATTTCTAGTTCGATTTGGTGATCGATTGTATGAAGTGAAGTGTTTACGGGATCCTACAATTGGCATCAGAGCTACGTGTGGATTCGTGGTTGATTCGTGTGGTTCAACAAGATCAAATTCGTGGGTCAAAAAGAAGTCAAAAGAAAAAAAATCAAACCCGAATTTTTGTGCTTAGATGTGTGAATGTTTATGTTATTAAGCAAGATCTAGGCATAAGGTAGCTAATTGTGCAAGAGAAATCAAGTTAAAAGGTCAAAAAGGGTGATTATAAGGCGATTTTTGGTGGAAAAAGTCATATTTTTCTAGGTTGCGTTTTGACAAACTGGAAAAGTTCTTGTTGCGTTTTGACTTTTTCTTGTTGCGTTTTGATTTTTTCTTGTTGCGTTTTGATTTTTTCTTGTTGCGTTTTGATTTCTTTTAGTTGCGTTTTGATTTTTTGTTGCGTTTTGATTTTTTTAGTAAACAGGTTCAAAACGCAATCATTGCGTTTTGGTTAGAAGAAATTTTAAAATATTAAAATAATCAAACCCTTATTTCGAATTTTTTTTGGTTGCGTTTTGGATATTTTTGAATATTATATTGACTGCGTTTTGAGCATTGCGTTTTGACCAAATCTCAAGCTGCGTTTTGATAAAGATCGTTGCGTTTTGCTCAAAGAACATTGCGTTTTGGTGTCACTGCGTTTTGGTTAAAGATAGCACTGCTTTTTGTCTAGAAATCTTGTGTGAAGAAAAGGGTTTCAGTAAAACAGCCATAACTTTTGATCCGTAATTCCGTTTCAGGCCCGTGACCTCTCAAATCGAAGAGAAAAACGAGACGGATTAAGCTGTAACCACTCTTTAGTTGGTTACGGATTTTTCGAGGCCCAAAACCCTCGTTTCCTATGAGTTATTGACATTTTTCATTTTTTTGGAATTTGTGTTAGACTTGTTTTTGCTCTAGCTCACGGCCCATCTGTATTTTTAGGCCCGTTTTAGTTTGGTGAGCCTATTTAAACAATCTGCTGTAACCCTAGCCAAAAAATTATCTATTTTTATACAATTAAATCGTTGGCCGCTGATTCCGAATCAAATCATTCACGGTTTTCTATTGATTTTGTAAAATCCCGTTAATTCATTTATCGGTTTTAATCATAGACGTGTAAAATCCCGTGAACATGAATTGCATACAAGACCACAATTTCAATCACATCATATCCACTTAAGATACAACAAAATTTTCACACTTCATAATTCACGATAAAATGGGAACAAAGGTTACTTCATCTTTGGGTTCAGTTTTAGAGAAACCAGAGATACAGAAACTGCAGATGCAAGCAAAGATTTTCAAAGAAAACTCTTTGAATAAATTAAATGCACTTAAATCAACCACTCAACTTCTCGAAAGACAGAGTATATTATATCAACAAGCTTTTGCACAACTCTTTGGTGATAGTGTCGATACCTTCAAGTTTCAGTTATCTCAACACATGAATAACTTAGAAACACTTCTCAATGAACGACACTTCACAGGAGATGGATTCCAACTATCGCTCTATAGTGTTGACAAAGTACAGTTTTGAAAGGTTCATTAACTCTGACTGTTAATTGGCTCTCCGATATTTTATTCAAGATCTTTTTCATGCAGATCGAGAAAGTAAGGAAAAACTTCAGATGATTACACTAAAACTGACAGCTCAAACATTAAAGGAAAAAATATCCAGAAATGAACTCCATGGAGCCATGTATTAGAATGAGCAAAGTCATGAGCAAAGAGCTTAAGATGACGTTGAAAAAGCTGCTGTGAAAGAACAAATTGCAGATTAAACAGTGCAAGGTTCAAGCGGTTCAATCATCGGTTTAATGTTCTGGAGATGAAACAAGAGTGGGATTTTGTATCGTGTAGAGATTGATAAAAGAAATTGGAAGCACATTTACAGTTAACATGGCCAAAGATTCAGGAGTCTCAACCTGAAGAATCCAGTCTACTAGTCAGCCATGTTTGGACAGGTACAAAACCATGATGAAAATGATGTGTTTGGCTAATGATGAGACGACATTCTGAGCAACCTGAATCCATTAATGACACATATGTTTTGGAGAAGGATGATAGCAATGCATTCCTGATTAATAAATTATAATGTACTAATGTTATTTTTTTTTTTTTTTTTTTTTTTTTTTTTTTTTTTTTTTTTTTTTTTTTTTTTTTTTTTTTTTTTTTTTTTTTCTCAGGTTGATCAAAATGCGGCTGAATGTGTTGATGAGCGTGATGCGCTTGCTAATTTAATTGCTAATTTGACTCTTGATATAGAGGAAAACAAAACGGTATTTAAGGCAATTAAAGAAAGCAAACGGCTATTACTCAAGAACTTAAGGAGTGCAAATAACTAACCTTGATGGACTAGTAGGGCTCTAGGGGAGGCTTTAGCAGTCGGATAGTTGTTGATTTGGACTTCAGACCCAAACAGACTGAGCTTGAGAAGTACCACGGCCCTTTATTGACGGAACGAGATGATTATAAAATTATTCCAAACAAAGTTTAAATGAAACTCTTGGGTCGTTAGCTCTTAAAAGACATTGACATACAAGAGGGTTTAAAATACTATAAACACTATGAAATTTCAGTTGTCAATCTGAAACTACGATGAGGTAGTCGATAGAGTCTGTTAACTAGGTCAACTTTTTGAAGGTTCAAACTCAAATGAGAAAATAAGGTTATTTCGGATTTAAAGGTTATGCGGAAGGATTAAAAAGCCATTCGACTCGGATTGATTGAAATGGACAAAACAAATAAAGGGTTGTTTAATTGAATTTCTTTATAAACGCATTCAGGTCCATTCAGACGATTCACATTTAGCACTAAATGCGCAACGCTATTTTGGTTAGATCAACCTTTGCTATTTCCATAGTACCTCTATCTGAAAAATACCTCGTTTGTTTGTGATCCCATATGATACTTACTTGATCCTGCAAAAAGATTTTGCCCCAATGGGGAAGAGACAGTGACTCTTGAAAAGGAGAGTAGATCAAAATTGGATTAAAAGACAAGTGAAACCATTATGATTCTACATATTTCAAAACAGTCCTTTATGAAAACTTTCAACCACCCATCCAAAAACCTATCATTGGTTCAGTTAGAACACGCTAAAGAAGTTAGGAAGACCTATGTGAGAATAACGTTTACGAACAAAAATAAAACATGCTAAAAAATGTTCCTTTCTACCATTTCTATATCCATTAGTAAAAGTTGACAAGTTTATAACAATAAAATGACAAACAAATTCAATCATTTTAGAAACAATTTGTGGACAAAACTTGGTCTTAATCATACTATAGTGCTTTTCCTAACCCAACTAATAAGAGTATGAAGGTTTGATCAAAACTTATTAACTCCTCTTTCAAACAAAACTAACAAAATGGACAGTCATTGTTTTGTTCATGAAACAAAAACAGAAATGCATGACGATTTGGGAGTAACGTTAAATCCCTTGAAAAGGAGATTGACGAACTTGAATTTGAAAAGCTGATTTTTCAGACTATAATGATCTACTTTCGAGGAGTGTGTGTCTAAAGATGTTTATATGTTATTTTTTGCTTCTCTGTCTGATTTTAATATGCTCATTCTAGATTTCTATGCCTTATATTTCACCAAGGTCAAAGAATGTGAATGTCTTGCACAAAAAGCTTCGAAACAAATGAATCTGTTGATAACTATAGATGTTCATAATAATTTTTGTTAAAAAGTTTTTTCTAAACTTGAAAAAACACTCGATTTCTCTTGTACTTGCTTTACAACAATGTAAAGGAAACAATTGAAAAAATAACAACAGTTTGCAAAGAAAACGGATATAATGTATTTCGAAAAGAACGTGAACATATTATGAATTACCATGATTTGAATGCTCAAAAGCAAGGACAATAACCATTGCCCATAGTGAGTTAAAGAAACTCTTCGAGAAATGCAAAGGAAAGTCTGTGGAAACTCAGTTTGATAAACCATCTGTTGTTTGACAACCAAATGCTCAACGGATTCCAAAACCATTAGTTTTAGGAAAACCGACTCCTTTTTCAAATTCTCCTAAAATGAGAAGTTTTCAAACGAAACAGTCGGTTAATAAAACTAATGTGTCGGATGGTTTGTTTAAACAAGGTCATCTACAGAATTTTGCCTAAGTTTGAGAAAACAAGCAGTTCGAAAACACTAATTGTGATTGCACCTGGCCCTCTAGGTATAACCCAGAAGCTTTGTTCATTTCAGTCACCAAAGAATTTGTAGGCTAAATGACATGGTTCCTAAATACTATCATAGAGAAAGCTAAGAAAAGTGAACAATTCAGAAAGGATCAAAGTTGTGTAATGGAAAAACTAGTAATGATTCGATCCTGCTAGGATTTACCCAACAATTCTAATGGTTGAAACCAAAACCTAGGAATTGGCATGAATCAACAGAGTAGTCTGGTTTTCAAACAAAGATGTTCAATTAGGAGAACATAGGAAACAAAAGCCTTTTCTTAAAAGTTCAATGAATTGCAATGTCCTACATGCAAAAAGTGCCTTTACAGTGCAAATCATGATGAATGCGTCTTAGAATACCTCTCAAGGTTAAATCCTCGTGCCTCTGCACAGAATAAGGATGCAAAATCCCATAATACAACAAAGAGATATATGCCCATAGAAAAGTCAAGTGCATCTAAGAAACCAAAAAGACAGATCCCCACAGGACATAGGTTCTGAAACAAAAAGACTACTACTGTCCCTGAGAAAACAATGAATCCTAGATCTTGTTTAGCAGTGGAAACCCTACGGTAGAATCTTTATTAATGTTCATCTTAGGTGGATTTTCCACAGGATTGTTACTCAACCTTGCATCAGGGCAAGGTTGACAGTGAACCCGCGCAATGGTTCAATAGTAGATATCCCTAATATTCATGCATGCAAACAAACTATGGGTTTAGTGTATGTTACGCAATCATATGGTCAAAACCAAAAACGGACATTGACCAAATGCAGATGAACTTCTATACAATGAAAAGCAAGAAAATCTCTGAGTGTGGTTTGCTTGAAATTACTGATTCTACAGAAAAACTAGTTGCCATGAATGGTTCACAAAAGATGAGCTACATCTATTGGTGTTGCTGAAAATAACACATTAAGGCCCGTTCCTAAATGTTTTATAAGACGTTGACACAGAAGATCAAGCCTCGGTCTTCATGGAGATGACGTCTGTTCATATCAGTTCAGGCCTCGTTCTTCATCAAATGACTTCTGATCATAACCGTTTAGAACTCAAAATTCATGACCACAGCAATGAACCGTCAAGTTCAAAGTTGGTTCCAAAAGTTATTCCTCTAGCATTCAAGACAGCTACATCATGATAAGAGTTGGAATTACTATTCCACCATCATATAGCAATGCTGAGGACAATAGGTAAATAAATACAAAATCAGAAAAATAGAAAATTTCCAAAAAGATTATTCTCGACATGTCTCTTGGAATAGATAACATTTACGTGCTTAGAAATGTCGATTAACATTGACACGGGTGTGTAAATGATGTTCGAGCGAGAGTTGCAAATAGTTTCAAAACATGTCATTTCTAATTTTCTAAATGGCTTATGTGCAAATGTCGTACTTAAACCCGGAATTCTATTTAATAGGAAGGTTTATTAACTTTATTCCTCCAAATGAGAAAGTAACTGTTTCTCACGGGTCTTGAGCTGTTCTTACAAGACATTTAATGTTTTTAGCTCAAGAACAAGGATAGTGTACGCTTCAGTACGCTTACCCTTACCGTTAGAAGAGAAGTCCTCTAACATCTGGTTTTTCAAAAAGTTGAACACAATTTTTCAAGAATTTCTCGATGACAATTCATAATCTTTCAAAATTGTGTGTTCAACACTCCAACCCTCACAATGTTTTCAAAAGACAACAATTTTTCAATTGGTCCTATTCTTGAGGGGGAGTTTTTTCGAAAAACAAAGTTTTAATGTTCTTGGATACATTAACATCGACAATTCTTATGAACATTATCAAAATGTTCCAAACCATTCATGCTGATAATATTTTCTCCCACGGAATTTTCAAGACATATTTTAATCACAAGGTATTTCAAAAACTAAGTGTTTATTATTTAAAATAAGGGGAGAAAATGTATTTAAAATATGATCTAATTGACTCAATGTGCTGAAAAGGTTTTATGGTTCGATCTCTATTCCCAACAACAAATCTTAATTTTCACACGGGATCGATTCTGAAGTCATAAGGTGGTTAGGTTAGGAATCAATCCTATGATCCAACCAGAACCGGAGGATCTACCCAAGGATAATCCAAAGTTAGAAATAGCAGTCCTTAGGTATGATTGGAGATGAATGTATATGGGAATAATGCCGACTAAGATTGAGTTAACACTGGAACAATCACAACAAGGTGTTAGTAATGACGTCTTGGTAAGCATTAAAGGCGTTGAAGAATGAAAAAGAAATGTATGGATAAAGGGTCTAAAGAAAGAAGCCCTCCACACAACTTAAGGCAGAAACCGGGTCAATACATATGCTGTCAGAATCACAAGTTGATTGCTGACATTGAAAACGACATCATGGACCCAGTGATGCAATGCACAACCCTTCCCAGCCATTCGGGTTTCTCTCAACAGAAACTTGTCTCATTTGTCACGGAGATACACATGTTATCTATTGACATCTCACTCCGAGATTGTTGATATTAAATAGGTGGCAATATGCTCTAGCCTCCGAGTACTAAAACCAAAATGCACTAATCGAGTCTAGAGCCAAGAGATCAATCAAAATCTCGTTAGGACACATTCCATTTCAAACACTTGTTGAACATCATCAGGTTCACAAGCTGTTATCAAGAGTCCTACGCAATATCATTGTGATATTTGCCAGAACATCCGAGTGATACTAATGTATTCACAATGAAGATGGAAATCCTGCTTGAGCCAGCATCAAACAAGCTCTTGGTAGGTGACTTGCGAGATTCTATATGAATCAAACTTGTGACAACTGGATATCGATTTGGTCCAGTAAATGAATTGACGGTTGATGAATTTTGATAAAAACATGACACTCTCGATGTGTTACAAAAACTCTTTAACGAGTGACACGTCGATTGATTTTCAAATCAATTTTCTCGTTTATCACTAACGTAAACCTGCAGGTCAAACGGTGGTAACGGCAACCTCAATCCCATTCAAATGCTCAATCTACGAAGACATACTATCTAGAAAGCTCAAGATTTAAAGACAAAGACTTCCGCAAACTCTGATTTGAAGCTTTCAAGATAATGCAAAAGTATGAGCATGTTGGTCAAAGACACAAGATCGCAAGATGGCTTAGCCGATCGCAAAGCATGAAGGAACAAGCTTACAACGAAGACAAAGACCAAGAACACTCGAGCTTAAACGACAAAAGCAATCTCACTGATCTCATGAAGGAGTGTCATCAATGAACTCACTTCGGGGGAGATTGTTAGCCTCAATTTTATTGAGTCAATAAAGGAAGCTCGTTCCCGTGTTCAAGACCTCACTTCGGGGGAGATTGTTAGCCTCAATTTATTGAGTCGAACAAGGAAGTTCGGTCACTCTACGATGGAGCTTCGGTCTTTAATTAGTTAATGTTGTAATAGGATAATATCAGGAATCGGGCTCGATAGATAATCTAATATTGTATATGTTTTGGGTTTAATCCTAAGCAAAACCCGGCGGGTCCTAGTTAAATATCCCGCACGTCACTTATAAGTGTCGGGGTATATAAGGAACTTTTCCACTTGGAAAAGTTAGTTGTTCAAAATATCTAGAAATATCTTTTCACTTATTCTCTCATCTCTCTCTAGTTTCTCTCTCTAGAACAACTCTTTCTTTCTCATTTCTAGTTCGATTTCGTGATCGATTGTATGAAGTGAAGTGTTTACGGGATCATACATCCGTTTAGTTAGGAGTTTAGGCATGAGTTTTTGACTTTAACACTCGCAATATGGTATTTGGTAGGCAAATGTGGGCCCAAAGGTTTGGGATGAATGCTATTTTTTTTGCATAGATAATCCAACGTAAATAGATAGGGTTATCAATAAATTTTTACTGCTATCTATTGTCTTTTTCTCTATACTTGCATGGTACCTACGCAAGGGTTCGAAGACGAATGTTGTTCGGAGGCAAATTGTTTTGAATATAAGTTTTCCTTTTTGAAATCCATACTTAACAAGTTCACATGCAAATGTTGTATATATATTTTTTTGTCCTACTTTTTTCTTAAACTTACCCCAAAACCAAATTCAAATCTAAATCTAAATCAAAATCTCTTAACAAACCAAACAATCCCTAAAAATACTTATAGAGTTATGGTTAGGGTTTCACTACTGGAAAATATATGATACTAGGTTTATAACTCGCGCTCCGCAGCGAAGCACGGGGATTTCCATCGCTGTAGAGCGCGGGGATTTCCATCTTCGTTGCGGCAGCATTGGATTTTGTCGTTGTATTTAACAGAAGTGCATGTTACGTTTTTCAAATTTCTCTATTTTGAAGTTTGTGACAACCATATCCATTTGACTTGACAAAAAGGTTTAAGAATAGCTACATTACATCATGCTTAAGTTGATATACAAAGTTGTGTACAAAAATAACATTTAAAAGAACATGTCGGTAATTATAAAAAGTACCAGTAGCTGCAAAACCTGTGGACCTGCCTTAAATCTTCCCTAATATCTAATTGCGCACAACAATTGATATGCTCAGGAATAACTCCTCTGCCACTACAGGTGATATGAGAGTACCGTCCCTATTTTTTGCATCCATCCACAATTTCAGATAAAAGCAAAGCTTCTTGATGAAACATAAACAATTTTAGATCAAAGCAAAGCTTTTGGTTAAATTGAATCACGTGTCTAATTTAAGCGGTGTTCATAGTAGAAGAACAGACGACAACCATTGTAGTTTATGTGTTTGTTTGAAAGAAAATGGTAAACGCGTACCTGAAGTGTCTTATTTACTGTTGCTTGCTCTTTCAATGGCTGCTGGTTTGTCCAAGATGGCATCGATCGTAAAGTCACATGATAGACGTGTTTATGGCCTATGATGCTTAGTATTTCGGTAGGTATCTTACGTGGGGCTGCTCCTTTATACTTTTGTACACTCCATTTTCTTCTATTATATTTTTTGGTACATTGGTTGCATTCTCTGGTTTGCTTTATACTTTTGATCGATGCTTCATATGTAAAGTACACACCTTACAAAGCTTGGGACCAATGCCTTGTTGTACGTCGTTGGCTAAATGTACCAATATCTTTTTTGCTTGTCTGTGTTTGAAGATGCAGGTTCTCCGGTGGATGTCCTTGTCGATAATAACAAAACATAAAGAGACATCTTCAGAAATTAAGTACTTGCGTAAAGTTGGTCGATTAGTTTCAATGTTACTATTCTGCTATGAACATTATTATGTTTGTTTCATCAGATTTTGATTGTGATATTCAAAAACAGCGAGATCTCGATGCTGTTATATGTAATCTTGTTGCTGTTGTTAATTTCGTCTAGTAATGTTTGTTTTGTTTACTGTATACATGTATGCATTAGTTGTTAAATGATCTAATATAAAATTGTTATAATTACTGTTAATTTGAGATCTGATATGTTAGATGCAGGGGTTAAAACAGTAAGCAACAATAATAAGGATGTACCTTCTGGCTGCCAGATCCTGTACGTAGCTGTGCCATCACGCAAAATTGTCTCGATTATGTTTCTGAAAAAAAACGTAAAGAAGATTTACTATGTGATATATAATTATGGTCATTATTTTGTTTGAAGTTTGAATTCGCTAATGTTGTAATAAGACCCGGAAAAAATAAGTCAAAAAGTTTATGTTTAAGCAAATAAGCAAAAGAACTCTGTTTTATCCAAACACTCTATGACGCTTACCCCTTCTAGAAATAAGTAATCCCAAACACCCTCTTTAGAAAATGTTACTGGTTATTTTTATGCTTTAAAAATTAACCAACAACATTTTAAGAGTTAGCAAACTGCTAACCTTTAGCTTCGCAACACATGCCGAGATCATTTAAGATCTATTCAATAATAATAATATTACCCCCAGCTCAGGTATCTTTGCCTCATACCTATTTACATCTCGATACAATATGTATGTACATTGGTTGTTCCAGCAATAGATGCATCCCCAAACACCAAACCAGGTTGTCAAGCCCATAGATCTATTAATTGTAACAGTGGCTACCCATCATATGTAGTTGACGGTTTACGAAATTGGGGTCTTTTGGTAAATGCTACTCATGCAATCAAGATATATATATTCGGGTCCAACATACCAAAAAACAACTTGTATTTAATTTGTAAAAACTAGCATGTATCTTCCTCGCGAGGTTTATGAAAACATTTAAAATTTATAAAGGCGGGGCTATGAACTTACTGTGAATAAAAGTAGTGATTCTAGAAATCTCGATGAAGAAGACGAATGCCAACGATCAACCGCGACCTATAATGGTGGCGCGTAATTAAAACTCACACTTATAATAAGATGTAACATAATATGAGTAAATAGATATATATTTAATATATCGGCATGTAGTAATATCATATGCTTAATAATTCAGATTGGAATCACACAAAGAATGCTACACTAATAATTCTAAAATTTCGCTCGGTTTTTTTATAGATGTTCACCATACTTTAAAGAGATTGCCAAAGGGCGAGTACAGGATTCCCCTTTCTATATCTACTCACTTATATATGTTGTTAAACTACAGTAGCTTCCCCAAAAACCATAGCCACTTCTAACCATTTTTGAAAAATACACCAATGCAATTATCTGAAACGGGGTTGCTGGACTTTGCAAGGTTTGGCACATCTGGACCGTATTAAACTCAGTAAATTATGAAAAAAAATACAGTAGTTCACACAACATATCGACATGCTACAGTTAAAATTTCGTAGAAAAATATTAATTTTTGACCCGCCTGCTCACTACATCTTTACGGTCTAGTTTCTGAATCTAAAACTCAAAACCCAGTTTTGACAACTTGTTTTGCAACTCACTTTTGACTCACTTGCAGAAAATCAATAAGGCCTGAACCATTGGAAAGTAGGTTTGATGAATTTAGTTTTAGGCACCGAAAAATCCAGAAAAGCTTTTAGAATGACCAAGTTATGGTACTCGCAAGACGACTCAAAATTCTGCATAAAAACGCCTAGTGCAGAATTTTACAATTCCGTTTTTCAAATTTCTAACGGGCATAACTCATACGTTTTTAAGTGTTAGAAGCCCCAATTTATATCAAAACGATCATTAGGACGACCTCTAACATATTAGACAACAAAATCTCAGTTTACATCACTTCAAATCAGCCGAATCAAACATAAGTTTTCTGCCCTAATTAGTGGGTGTCTTTCAACCCCTTCAA